>WPIO01000529.1:0-30448 GCA_009760855.2 Cristatella mucedo | reverse complement strand
CCAGCCAGCGCACGCTCCGATATGTAGATTCGAAGTTTTACATATTCCGCGATCTGCTGCGAACTCGTGCGAAACGTGTTATTTACGTGCGAAATGCTTTAAACATGGTGCAGCACTCTGCTGCCAGCCAGCACACGCTCCGATATGTAGATTCGAAGTTTCTACATATTCCGCGATCTGCTGCGAACTCGTGCGAAACGTGTTATTTACGTGCGAAATGCTTTAAACATGGTGCAGCACTCTGCTGCCAGCCAGCGCACGCTCCGATATGTAGATTCGAAGTTTCTACATATTCCGCGATCTGCTGCGAACTCGTGCGAAACGTGTTATTTACGTGCGAAATGCTTAAAAACATGGTGCAGCACTCTGCTGCCAGCCAGCGCACGCTCCGATATGTAGATTCGAAGTTTCTACATATTCCGCGATCTGCTGCGAACTCGTGCGAAACGTGTTATTTACGTGCGAAATGCTTTAAACATGGTGCAGCACTCTGCTGCCAGCCAGCACACGCTCCGACATGCAGATTTGAACTTTCTACATATTCCGCGATCTGCTGCGAACTCGTGCGAAATGTGTTATTTATGTGCGAAATGCTTTAAACATGGTGCAGCACTCTGCTGCCAGCCAGCGCACGCTCCGATATGTAGATTCGAAGTTTCTACATATTCCGCGATCTGCTGCGAACTCGTGCGAAACGTGTTATTTACGTGCGAAATGCTTTAAACATGGTGCAGCACTCTGCTGCCAGCCAGCACACGCTCCGATATGTAGATTCGATGTTTCTACATATTCCGCGATCTGCTGCGAACTCGTGCGAAACGTGTTATTTACGTGCGAAATGCTTTAAACATGGTGCAGCACTCTGCTGCCAGCCAGCGCACGCTCCGATATGTAGATTCGAAGTTTCTACATATTCCGCGATCTGCTGCGAACTCGTGCGAAACGTGTTATTTACGTGCGAAATGCTTTAAACATGGTGCAGCACTCTGCTGCCAGCCAGCGCACGCTCCGATATGTAGATTCGAAGTTTCTACATATTCCGCGATCTGCTGCGAACTCGTGCGAAACGTGTTATTTACGTGCGAAATGCTTTAAACAAGGTGCAGCACTCTGCTGCCAGCCAGCGCACGCTCCGATATGTAGATTCGAAGTTTCTACATATTCCGCGATCTGCTGCGAACTCGTGCGAAACGTGTTATTTACGTGCGAAATGCTTTAAACATGGTGCAGCACTCTGCTGCCAGCCAGCGCACGCTCCGATATGTAGATTTGAACTTTCTACATATTCCGCGATCTGCTGCGAACTCGTGCGAAATGTGTTATTTTACGTGCGAAATGCTTTAAACAGGTGGTGCAGCACTCTGCTGCCAGCCAGCGCACGCTCCGATATGTAGATTCGAAGTTTCTACATATTCCGCGATCTGCTGCGAACTCGTGCGAAAAATGTGTTATTTACGTGCGAAATGCTTTAAACATGGTGCTGCACTCTGCTGCCAGCCAGCGCACGCTCCGATATGTAGATTCGAAGTTTCTACATATTCCGCGATCTGCTGCGAACTCGTGCGAAACGTGTTATTTACGTGCGAAATGCTTTAAACATGGTGCAGCACTCTGCTGCCAGCCAGCGCACGCTCCGATATGTAGATTCGAAGTTTCTACATATTCTGCGTTCTGCTGCGAACTCGTGCGAAACGTGTTATTTACGTGCGAAATGCTTAAAACATGGTGCAGCACTCTGCTGCCAGCCAGCGCACGCTCCGATATGTAGATTCGAAGTTTCTACATATTCCGCGATCTGCTGCGAACTCGTGCGAAACGTGTTATTTACGTGCGAAATGCTTTAAACATGGTGCAGCACTCTGCTGCCAGCAAGCTCACGCTCCGACATGCAGATTTGAAATTTCTACATATTCCGCGGTCTGCTGCGAACTCGTGCGAAATGTGTTATTTACGTGCGAAATGCTTTAAATATGGTGCAGCACTCTGCTGCCAGCCAGCGCACGCTCCGATATGTAGATTCGAAGTATCTACATATTCCGCGATCTGCTGCGAACTCGTGCGAAACGTGTTATTTACGTGCGAAATGCTTTAAACATGGTGCAGCACTCTGCTGCCAGCCAGCACACGCTCCGATATGTAGATTTGAAGTTTCTACATATTCCGCGATCTGCTGCGAACTCGTGCGAAACGTGTTATTTACGTGCGAAATGCTTTAAACATGGTGCAGCACTCTGCTGCCAGCCAGCGCACGCTCCGATATGTAGATTCGAAGTTTTACTACATATTCCGCGATCTGCTGCGAACTCGTGCGAAACGTGTTATTTACGTGCGAAATGCTTTAAACATGGTGCAGCACTCTGCTGCCAGCCAGCACACGCGCTCGATATGTAGATTTGAAGTTTCTACATATTCCGCGATCTGCTGCGAACTCGTGCGAAAACGTGTTATTTACGTGCGAAATGCTTTAAACATGGTGCAGCACTCTGCTGCCAGCCAGCGCACGCTCCGATATGTAGATTCGAAGTTTCTACATATTCCGCGATCTGCTGCGAACTCGTGCGAAACGTGTTATTTACGTGCGAAATGCTTTAAACATGGTGCAGCACTCTGCTGCCAGCCAGCGCACGCTCCGATATGTAGATTCGAAGTTTCTACATATTCCGCGATCTGCTGCGAACTCGTGCGAAACGTGTTATTTACGTGCGAAATGCTTTAAACATGGTGCAGCACTCTGCTGCCAGCCAGCGCACGCTCCGATATGTAGATTCGAAGTTTCTACATATTCCGCGATCTGCTGCGAACTCGTGCGAAACGTGTTATTTACGTGCGAAATGCTTTAAACATGGTGCAGCACTCTGCTGCCAGCCAGCGCACGCTCCGATATGTAGATTCGAAGTTTCTACATATTCCGCGATCTGCTGCGAACTCGTGCGAAACGTGTTATTTACGTGCGAAATGCTTTAAAACAAGGTGCAGCACTCTGCTGCCAGCCAGCGCACGCTCCGATATGTAGATTTCGAAGTTTCTACATATTCCGCAATCTGCTACGAACTCGTGCGAGATGTGTTATTTACGTGCGAAATGCTTTAAACACAAGGTGCTGCACTCAGCTGCCAGCCAGCGCACGCTCCGATATGTAGATTCGATGTTTCTACATATTCCGCGATCTGCTGCGAACTCGTGCGAAACGTGTTATTTACGTGCGAAATGTTTTAACATGGTGCATCACTCTGCTGCCAGCCAGCACACGCTCCGACATGCAGATTTGAACTTTCTAGATATTTAGCGATCTGCTGCGAACTCGTGCGAAATGTGTTATTCGAGTGCGAAATGCTCAAAACAAGGTGCAGCACTCTGCTGCCAGCCAGCACACGCTCCGACATGCAGATTTGAACTTTCTACATATTCCGCGATCTGCTGAGAACTCGTGCGAAATGTGTTATTTACGTGCGAAATGCTTTAAACATGGTGCAGCACTCTGCTGCCAGCCAGCGCACGCTCCGATATGTAGATTCGAAGTTTCTACATATTCTGCGATCTGCTGCGAACTCGTGCGAAACGTGTTATTTACGTGCGAAATGCTTAAAACATGGTACAGCACTCTGCTGCTAGCCAGAGCACGCTTTGATATGTAGATTTAAACTTTCTAGATATTCCGCGATCTGCTGCAAACTCGTGCGAAATGTATTATTCGAGTGCGAAATGCTCAAAACAAGGTGCAGCACTTTTCTGCCAGCCAGCCAGCGCACGCTCCTAAATGTAGATTTGAAGTTTTTACATATTCCGCGATCTGCTGCGATTTTGTGCGAAACGTGTTATTTACGTGCGAAATGCTTTAAACATGGTGCAGCACTCTGCTGCCAGCCAGCACACGCTCCGATATGGAGATTCGATGTTTCTACATATTCCGCGATCTGCTGCGAACTCGTGCGAAATGTGTTATTTACGTCGAAATGCTTTAAATATGGTGCAGCACTCTGCTGCCAGCCAGCGCACGCTCCGATATGTAGATTCGAAGTTTCTACATATTCCGCGATCTGCTGCGAAGTAGTGCGAAACGTGTTATTTACGTGCGAAATGCTTTAAACATGGTGCATCACTCTGCTGCCAGCCAGCACACGCTCCGACATGCAGATTTGAACTTTCTAGATATTTAGCGATCTGCTGCGAACTCGTGCGAAATGTGTTATTCGAGTGCGAAATCTCAAAACAAGGTGCAGCACTCTGCTGCCAGCCAGCCAGCATGCTCCCAAATGTAGATTTGAAGTTTTCTACATATTCCGCGATCTGCTGCGAACTCGTGCGAAACGTGTCATTTACGTGCGAAATGCTTTAAACATGGTGCAGCACTCTGCTGCCAGCCAGCACACGCTCCTATATGTAGATTCGAAGTTTCTACATATTCCGCGATCTCCTGCGAACTCGTGCGAAAACGTGTTATTTACGTGCGCAATGCTTTAAAACATGGTGCAGCACTCTGCTGCCAGCAAGCACACGCTCCGACATGCAGATTTAAAGTTTCTACATATTCAGCGATCTGCTGCGAACTCGTGCGAAACGTGTTATTTACGTGCGAAATGCTTTAAACATGGTGCAGCACTCTGCTGCTAGCCAGCACACGCTCCGATATGCAGATTTGAAGTTTCTAGATATTCCGCGATCTGCTGCGAACTCGTGCGAAATGTGTTATTCGAGTGCGAAATGCTCAAAACAAGGTGCAGCACTCTGCTGCCAGCCAGCGCACGCTCCGAAATGTAGATTTGAAGTTTCTACATATTCCGCGATCTCCTGCGAACTTGTGCGAAACGTGTTATTTACGTGCGAAATGCTTTAAACAAGGTGCAGCACTCTGCTGCCAGCCAGCTCACGCTCCGATATGTAGATTCGAAGTTTCTACATATTCCGCGATCTGCTGCGAACTCGTGCAAAACGTGTTATTTACGTGCGAAATGCTTTAAACATGGTGCATCACTCTGCTGCCAGCCAGCACACGCTCCGACATGCAGATTTGAACTTTCTAGATATTCCGCGATCTGCTGCAAACTCGTGCGAAATGTATTATTCGAGTGCGAAATGCTCAAAACAAGGTGCAGCACTCTTCTGCAGCCAGCCAGCGCACGCACGCTCCTAAATGTAGATTTGAAGTTTCTACATATTCCGCGATCTGCTGCGAACTTGTGCGAAACGTTTTATTTACGTGCGAAATGCTTTAAACATGGTGCAGCACTCTGCTGCCAGCCAGCACACGCTCCGACATGCAGATTTGAACTTTCTAGATATTCCGCGATCTGCTGCGAAGTCGTGCGAAATGTGTTATTTACGTGCGAAATGCTTTAAACAAGGTGCAGCACTCTGCTGCCATCCTGCTCACGCTCCGACATGCATATTTGAAGTTTCTACATATTCCGCGATCTGCTGCGAACTACTGCGAAATGTGTTATTTACGTGCGAAATGCTTTAAACAAGGTGCAGCACTCTGCTGCCAGCCAGCGGACGCTCCGATATGTAGATTTAAAGTTTCTACATATTCCGTGATCTGCTGCGAACTCGTGCGAAACGTGTTTTTTACGTGCGAAATGCTTTAAACATGGTGCAGCACTCTGCTGCAAGCCAGCACACGCTCCGACATGCAGATTTGAACTTTCTAGATATTCCGCGATCTGCTGCGAACTCGTGCGAAAACGTGTTATTTACGTGCGAAATGCTTTAAACAAGGTGCAGCACACTGCTGCCAGCAAGTGCGTGCTCCAACATGCAGATTTAAAGTTTCTACATATTCAGCGATCTGCTGCGAACTCGTTCGAAACGTGTTATTTACGTGCGAAATGCTTTAAACATGGTGCAGCACTCTGCTGCCAGCCAGCGCACGCTCCGACATGCAGATTCGAAGTTTCTACATATTCCGCGATCTGCTGCGAACTCGTGCGAAATGTGTTATTTACGTGCGAAATGCTTTAAACATGGTGCAGCACTCTGCTGCCAGCCAGCGCACGCTCCGATATGTACATTCGAAGTTTCTACATATTCCACGATCTGCTGCGAAGTAGTGCGAAACGTGTTATTTACGTGCGAAATGCTTTAAACATGGTGCAGCACTCTGCTGCCAGCCAGCGCACGCTCCGATATGTAGATTCGAAGTTTCTACATATTCCGCAATCTGCTACGAACTCGTGCGAAATGTGTTATTTACGTGCGAAATGCTTTAAACATGGTGCTGCACTCTGCTGCCAGCCAGCGCACGCTCCGATATGTAGATTCGAAGTTTCTACATATTCCGCGATCTGCTGCGAACTCGTGCGAAACGTGTTATTTACGTGCGAAATGCTTTAAACATGGTGCAGCACTCTGCTGCCAGCCAGCGCACGCGCTAAATATGTAGATTTGAACTTTCTAGATATTCCGCGATCTGCTGCTGCGAACTCGTGCGAAATGTATTATTCGAGTGCGAAATGCTTTAAACAAGGTGCAGCACTCTTCTGCCAGCCAGCACACGCTCCGATATGTAGATTCGAAGTTTCTACATATTCCGCGATCTGCTGCGAACTCGTGCGAAACGTGTTATTTACGTGCGAAATGCTTTAAACATGGTGCTGCACTCTGCTGCCAGCCAGCGCACGCTCCGATATGTAGATTCGATGTTTCTACATATTCCGCGATCTGCTGCGAAACTCGTGCGAAACGTGTTATTTACGTGCGAAATGTTTTAAACATGGTGCATCACTCTGCTGCCAGCCAGCACACGCTCCGACATGCAGATTTGAACTTTCTAGATATTTAGCGATCTGCTGCGAACTCGTGCGAAATGTGTTATTCGAGTGCGAAATGCTCAAAACAAGGTGCTGCACTCTGCTGCCAGCCAGCACACGCTCCGACATGCAGATTTGAACTTTCTACATATTCCGCGATCTGCTGCGAACTCGTGCGAAATGTGTTATTTACGTGCGAAATGCTTTAAACATGGTGCAGCACTCTGCTGCCAGCCAGCGCACGCTCCGATATGTAGATTCGAAGTTTCTACATATTCCGCGTTCTGCTGCGAACTCGTGCGAAACGTGTTATTTACGTGCGAAATGCTTAAAAACATGGTACAGCACTCTGCTGCTAGCCAGCGCACGCTTTGATATGTAGATTTAAACTTTCTAGATATTCCGCGATCTGCTGCAAACTCGTGCGAAATGTATTATTCGAGTGCGAAATGCTCAAAACAAGGTGCAGCACTTTTCTGCCAGCCAGCGCACGCTCCTAAATGTAGATTTGAAGTTTTTACATATTCCGTGATCTGCTGCGATTTTGTGCGAAACGTGTTATTTATTTACTTGCGAAATGCTTTAAACATGGTGCAGCACTCTGCTGCCAGCCAGCACACGCTCCGATATGGAGATTCGATGTTTCTACATATTCCGCGATCTGCTGCGAACTCGTGCGAAATGTGTTATTTACGTCCGAAATGCTTTAAATATGGTGCAGCACTCTGCTGCCAGCCAGCGCACGCTCCGATATGTAGATTCGAAGTATCTACATATTCCGCGATCTGCTGCGAAGTAGTGCGAAACGTGTTATTTACGTGCGAAATGCTTTAAACATGGTGCAGCACTCTGCTGCCAGCCAGCACACGCTCCGACATGCAGATTTGAACTTTCTAGATATTTAGCGATCTGCTGCGAACTCGTGCGAAATGTGTTATTTACGTGCGAAATGCTTTAAACATGGTGCAGCACTCTGCTGCCAGCCAGCGCATGCTCCTAAATGTAGATTTGAAGTTTCTACATATTCCGCGATCTCCTGCGAACTCGTGCGAAACGTGTTATTTACGTGCGAAATGCTTTAAACATGGTGCAGCACTCTGCTGCCAGCCAGCACACGCTCCGATATGTAGATTCGAAGTTTCTACATTTTCCGCGATCTCCTGCGAACTCGTGCGAAACGTGTTATTTACGTGCGAAATGCTTTAAACAAGGTGCAGCACTCTGCTGCCAGCAAGCGCACGCTCCGACATGCAGATTTAAAGTTTCTACATATTCAGCGATCTGCTGCGAACTCGTGCGAAACGTGTTATTTACGTGCGAAATGCTTTAAACATGGTGCAGCAGTCTGCTGCCAGCCAGCACACGCTTCGACATGCAGATTTGAAGTTTCTACATATTCCGCGATCTGCTTCGAACTCATGCGAAACGTGTTATTTCGAGTCCGAAATGCTCAAAACAAGGTACAGCACTCTGCTGCCAGCCAGCGCACGCTCTAAAATGCAGATTTGAAGTTTTACGATATTCCGCAATCTGCTGCTGCGAACTCGTGCGAAACGTGTTATTTACGTGCGAAATGCTTTAAACATGGTGCTGCACTCTGCTGCCAGCCTGCGCACGCTCCGATATGTAGATTCGATGTTTGTACATATTCCGCGATCTGCTGCGAACTCGTGCGAAACGTGTTATTTACGTGCGAACTGCTTTAAACATGGTGCATCACTCTGCTGCCAGCCAGCACACGCTCCGACATGCAGATTTGAACTTTCTACATATTTAGCGATCTGCTGCGAACTCGTGCGAAATGTATTATTCGAGTGCGAAATGCTCAAAACAAGGTGCAGCACTCTGCTGCCAGCCAGCGCACGCTCCGAAATGTAGATTTGAAGTTTCTACATATTCCGCGATCTGCTGCGAACTTGTGCGAAACGTGTTATTTACGTGCGAAATGCTTTAAACATGGTGCAGCACTCTGCTGCCAGCCAGCACACGCTCCGACATGCAGATTTGAACTTTCTACATATTCCGCGATCTGCTGCGAAGTCGTGCGAAACGTGTTATTTACGTGCGAAATGCTTTAAACAAGGTGCAGCACTCTGCTGCCAGCCAGCTCACGCTCCGATATGCAGATTTGAAGTTTCTACATATTCCGCGATCTGCTGCGAACTAGTGCGAAATGTGTTATTTACGTGCGAAATGCTTTAAACAAGGTGCAGCACTCTGCTGCCAGCCAGCGTACGCTCCGAAATGTAGATTTGAAGTTTCTACATATTCCGCGATCTCCTGCGAACTTGTGCGAAACGTGTTATTTACGTGCGAAATGCTTTAAACAAGGTGCAGCACTCTCTGCTGCAAGCCAGCACACGCTCCGATATGCAGATTTGAACTTTCTACATATTCCGCGATCTGCTGCGAACTCGTGCGAAACGTGTTATTTACGTGCGAAATGCTTTAAACAAGGTGCAGCACTCTGCTGCCAGCCAGCGCACGCTCCAATATGTAGATTTGAAGTTTCTACATATTCCGCGATCTGCTGCGAACTCGTGCGAAACGTGTTATTTACGTGCGAAATGCTTTAAACATGGTGCAGCACTCTGCTGCTAGCCAGCGCACGCTCCTAAATGTGGATTTTAAGTTTCTACATATTCCGCGATCTGCTGCGAACTCGTGCGAAACGTGTTATTTACGTGCGAAATGCTTTAAACAAGGTGCAGCACTCTGCTGCCAGCCAGCGCACGCTCCGATATGTACATTCGAAGTTTCTACATATTCCACGATCTGCTGCGAACTAGTGCGAAAAACGTGTTATTTACGTGCGAAATGCTTTAAACATGGTGCAGCACTCTGCTGCCAGCCAGCACACGCTCCGATATGTAGATTCGAAGTTTCTACATATTCCGCAATCTGCTACGAACTCGTGCGAAATGTGTTATTTACGTGCGAAATGCTTTAAACATGGTGCTGCACTCTGCTGCCAGCCAGCGCACGCTCCGATATGTAGATTCGAAGTTTCTACATATTCCGCGATCTGCTGCGAACTCGTGCGAAAACGTGTTATTTACGTGCGAAATGCTTTAAACATGGTGCAGCACTCTGCTGCCAGCCAGCGCAGGCTCCGATATGTAGATTCGAAGTTTATACATGTTACGCGATCTGCTGCGAACTCGTGCGAAACCCAGCGCACGCTCCGATATGTAGATTCGATGTTTCTACATATTCCGCGATCTGCTGCGAACTCGTGCGAAACGTGTTATTTACGTGCGAAATGTTTTAAACATGGTGCATCACTCTGCTGCCAGCCAGCACACGCTCCGACATGCAGATTTGAACTTTCTAGATATTTAGCGATCTGCTGCGAACTCGTGCGAAATGTGTTATTCGAGTGCGAAATGCTCAAAACAAGGTGCAGCACTCTGCTGCCAGCCAGCACACGCTCCGACATGCAGATTTGAACTTTCTACATATTCCGCGATCTGCTGCGAACTCGTGCGAAATGTGTTATTTACGTGCGAAATGCTTTAAACATGGTGCAGCACTCTGCTGCCAGCCAGCACACGCTCCGATATGTAGATTCGAAGTTTCTACATATTCTGCGTTCTGCTGCGAACTCGTGCGAAACGTGTTATTTACGTGCGAAATGCTTTAAACATGGTGCAGCACTCTGCTGCTGCCAGCCAGAGCACGCTTTGATATGTAGATTTAAACTTTCTAGATATTCCGCGATCTGCTGCAAACTCGTGCGAAATGTATTATTCGAGTGCGAAATGCTCAAAACAAGGTGCAGCACTTTTCTGCCAGCCAGCGCACGCTCCGAAATGTAGATTTGAAGTTTTTACATATTCCGTGATCTGCTGCGATTTTGTGCGAAACGTGTTATTTACGTGCGAAATGCTTTAAACATGGTGCAGCACTCTGCTGCCAGCCAGCACACGCTCCGATATGTAGATTCGATGTTTCTACATATTCCGCGATCTGCTGCAAACTCGTGCGAAATGTGTTATTTACGTGCGAAATGCTTTAAACATGGTGCAGCACTCTGCTGCCAGCCAGCGCACGCTCCGATATGTAGATTCGAAGTATCTACATATTCCGCGATCTGCTGCGAAGTAGTGCGAAACGTGTTATTTACGTGCGAAATGCTTTAAAACATGGTGCATCACTCTGCTGCCAGCCAGCACACGCTCCGACATGCAGATTTGAACTTTCTAGATATTTAGCGATCTGCTGCGAACTCGTGCGAAATGTGTTATTCGAGTGCGAAATGCTTTAAACATGGTGCAGCACTCTGCTGCCAGCCAGCGCACGCTCCTAAATGTAGATTTGAAGTTTCTACATTTTCCGCGATCTGCTGCTGCGAACTCGTGCGAAACGTGTCATTTACGTGCGAAATGCTTTAAACATGGTGCAGCACTCTGCTGCCAGCCAGCGCACGCTCCGATATGTAGATTCGAAGTTTCTACATATTCCGCGATCTGCTGCGAACTCGTGCAAAAACGTGTTATTTACGTGCGAAATGCTTTAAACATGGTGCAGCACTCTGCTGCCAGCAAGCGCACGCTCCGACATGCAGATTTAAAGTTTCTACATATTCAGCGATCTGCTGCGAACTCGTGCGAAACGTGTTATTTACGTGCCAAATGCTTTAAACAAGGTGCAGCACTCTGCTGCCAGCCAGCTCATGCTCCAACATGCAGATTCGAAGTTTCTAGATATTCCGCGATCTGCTGCGAACTCGTGCGAAATGTGTTATTCGAGTCCGAAATGCTCAAAACAAGGTGCAGCACTCTGCTGCCAGCCAGCTCACGCTCTAAAATGTAGATTTGAAGTTTTACCATATTCCGCGATCTCTTGCGAACTTGTGCGAAACGTGTTATTTACGTGCGAAATGCTTTAAACATGGTGCTGCACTCTGCTGCCAGCCAGAGCACGCTCCGATATGTAGATTCGAAGTTTCTACATATTCCGCGATCTGCTGCGAACTCGTGCGAACTCGTGCGAAACGTGTTATTTACGTGCGAAATGCTTTAAACATGGTGCATCACTCTGCTGCCAGCCAGCACACGCTCCGACATGCAGATTTGAACTTTCTAGATATTTAGCGATCTGCTGCAAACTCGTGCGAAACGTGTTATTTACGTGCGAAATGCTTTAAACCAGGTGCAGCACTGTGCTGCTAGCCAGCGCACGCTCCGAAATGTAGATTTGAAGTTTCTACATATTCCGCGATCTGCCGCGAACTCGTGCGAAACGTGTTTATTACGTGCGAAATGCTTTAAACAAGGTGCAGCACTCTGCTGCCAGCCAGCACACGCTCCGATATGTAGATTCGAAGTTTCTACATATTCCGCGATCTGCTGCGAACTCGTGCAAAACGTGTTATTTACGTGCGAAATGCTTTAAACAAGGTGCAGCACTCTGCTGCCAGCCAGCTCACGCTCCGAAATGTAGATTTGAAGTTTCTACATATTCCGCGATCTGCTGCGAACTAGTGCAAAACGTGTTATTTACGTGCGAAATGATTTAAACAAGGTGCAGCACTCTACTGCCAGCCAGCGCACGCTCCGACATCCAGATTTAAAGTTTCTACATATTCCGCGATCTGCTGCGAACTGTTGCGAAACGTCTTGTTTTACGTGCGAAATGCTTTAAACATGGTGCAGCACTCTGCTGCCAGCAAGCACACGCTCCGATATGTAGATTTGAACTTTCTACATATTCCGCGATCTGCTGCGAACTCGTGCGAAACGTGTTATTTACGTGCGAAATGCTTTAAACAAGGTGCAGCACTCTGCTGCCAGCCAGCGCACGCTCCGATATGAGATTTGAAGTTTCTACATATTCCGCGATCTGCTGCGAACTCGTGCGAAACGTGTTATTTACGTGCGAAATGCTTTAAACATGGTGCAGCACTCTGCTGCCAGCCAGCGCACGCTCCGATATGTAGATTCGAAGTTTCTACATATTCCGCGATCTGCTGCGAACTCGTGCGAAATGTGTTATTTACGTGCGAAATGCTTTAAACATGGTGCAGCACTCTGCTGCCAGCCAGCGCACGCTCCGATATGTAGATTCGAAGTTTCTACATATTCCGCGATCTGCTGCGAAGTAGTGCGAAACGTGTTATTTACGTGCGAAATGCTTTAAACATGGTGCAGCACTCTGCTGCCAGCCAGCGCACGCTCCGATATGTAGATTCGAAGTTTCTACATATTCCGCGATCTGCTGCGAACTCGTGCGAAACGTGTTATTTACGTGCGAAATGCTTTAAAAATGGTGCAGCACTCTGCTGCCAGCCAGCACACGCTCCGATATGTAGATTCGAAGTTTCTACATATTCCGCGATCTGCTGCGAACTCGTGCGAAACGTGTTATTTACGTGCGAAATGCTTTAAACATGGTGCAGCACTCTGCTGCCAGCCAGCGCACGCTCCGATATGTAGATTTGAGGTTTCTACATATTCCGCGATCTGCTGCGAACTCGTGCGAAACGTGTTATTCGAGTGCGAAATGCTCAAAACAAGGTGCAGCACTCTGCTGCCAGCCAGCACACGCTCCGATATGTAGATTCGAAGTTTCTACATATTCCGCGATCTGCTGCGAACTCGTGCGAAACGTGTTATTTACGTGCGAAATGCTTTAAACATGGTGCAGCACTCTGCTGCCAGCCAGCACACGCTCCGATATGTAGATTTTAAGTTTCTACATATTCCGCTAGCTGCTGCGAAACTCGTGCGAAACGTGTTATTTACGTGCGAAATGCTTTAAACATGGTGCAGCACTCTGCTGCCAGCCAGCACACGCTCCGATATGTAGATTCGATGTTTCTACATATTCCGCGATCTGCTGCGAACTCGTGCGAAAACGTGTTATTTACGTGCGAAATGCTTTAAAACATGGTGCAGCACTCTGCTGCCAGCCAGCGCACGCTCCGATATGTAGATTCGAAAGTTTCTACATATTCCGCGATCTGCTGCTGCGAACTCGTGCGAAACGTGTTATTTACGTGCGAAATGCTTTAAACATGGTGCAGCACTCTGCTGCCAGCCAGCACACGCTCCGATATGTAGATTTGATGTTTCTACATATTCCGCGATCTGCTGCGAACTCGTGCGAAATGTGTTATTTACGTGCGAAATGCTTTAAACATGGTGCAGCACTCTGCTGCCAGCCAGCGCACGCTCCGATATGTAGATTCGAAGTTTCTACATATTCCGCGATCTGGTGCGAACTCGTGCGAAACGTGTTATTTACGTGCGAAATGCTTTAAACATGGTGCAGCACTCTGCTGCCTGTCAGTGCACGCTCCGACATGCAGATTTAAAGTTTCTACATATTCCGCGATCTGGTGCGAACTCGTGCGAAACGTGTTATTTACGTGCGAAATGCTTTAAACAAGGTGCAGCACTCTGCTGCCAGCCAGAGCACGCTCTGAAATGTAGATTTGAAGTTTTACCATATTCCGCGATCTGCTGCGAACGCTGCCAGCCAGCGCACGCTCCGATATGTAGATTCGAAGTTTCTACATATTCTGCGATCTGCTGCGAACTCGTGCGAAACGTGTTATTTACGTGCGAAATGCTTTAAACATGGTGCAGCACTCTGCTGCCAGCCAGCGCACGCTCCGATATGTAGATTCGAAGTTTCTACATATTCCGCGATCTGCTGCGAACTCGTGCGAAACGTGTTTATTACGTGCGAAATGCTTTAAACAAGGTGCAGCACTCTGCTGCCAGCCAGCTCACGCTCTCCGATATGTAGATTCGAAGTTTCTACATATTCCGCGATCTGCTGCGAACTCGTGCGAAACGTGTTATTTACGTGCGAAATGCTTTAAACATGGTGCAGCACTCTGCTGCCAGCCAGCGCACGCTCCGATATGTAGATTCGAAGTTTCTACATATTCCGCGATCTGCTGCGAACTCGTGCGAAACGTGTTATTTACGTGCGAAATGCTTTAAACATGGTGCAGCACTCTGCTGCCAGCCAGCGCACGCTCCGATATGTAGATTCGAAGTTTCTACATATTCCGCGATCTGCTGCGAAACTCGTGCGAAACGTGTTTTTTTACGTGCGAAATGCTTTAAACAAGGTGCAGCACTCTGCTGCCAGCCAGCGCACGCTCCGATATGTAGATTCGAAGTTTCTACATATTCCGCGATCTGCTGCGAACTCGTGCGAAAAACGTGTTATTTACGTGCGAAATGCTTTAAACATGGTGCTGCACCCTGCTGCCAGCCAGCGCACGCTCCGATATGTAGATTCGATGTTTTTTCTTATTCCGCGATCTGCTGCGAACTCGTGCGAAACGTGTTATTTACGTGCGAAATGCTTTTAAACATGGTGCATCACTCTGCTGCCAGCCAGCACACGCTCCGACATGCAGATTTGAACTTTCTAGATATTTAGCGATCTGCTGCGAACTCGTGCGAAATGTGTTATTCGAGTGCGAAATGCTCAAAAACAAGGTGCAGAACTCTCCTGCCAGCCAGCAGCACACACGCTCCGACATGCAGTTTCGAACTTTCTACATATTCCGCGATCTGCTGCGAACTCGTGCGAAATGTGTTATTTACGTGCGAAATGCTTTAAACATGGTGCAGCACTCTGCTGCCAGCCAGCGCACGCTCCGATATGTAGATTCGAAGTTTCTACATATTCCGCGATCTGCTGCGAACTCGTGCGAAACGTGTTATTTACGTGCGAAATGCTTTAAACATGGTACAGCACTCTGCTGCTAGCCAGCTCACGCTTCGATATGTAGATTTAAACTTTCTAGATATTCCGCGATCTGCTGCAAACTCGTGCGAAATGTATTATTCGAGTGCGAAATGCTCAAAACAAGGTGCAGCACTTTTCTGCCAGCCAGCGCACGCTCCTAAATGTAGATTTGAAGTTTTTACATATTCCGTGATCTGCTGCGATTTTGTGCGAAACGTGTTATTTACGTGCGAAATGCTTTAAACATGGTGCAGCACTCTGCTGCCAGCCAGCACACGCTCCGATATGTAGATTCGATGTTTCTACATATTCCGCGATCTGCTGCGAACTCGTGCGAAATGTGTTATTTACGTCCGAAATGCTTTAAATATGGTGCAGCACTCTGCTGCCAGCCAGCGCACGCTCCGATATGTAGATTCGAAGTTTCTACATATTCCGCGATCTGCTGCGAAGTAGTGCGAAACGTGTTATTTACGTGCGAAATGCTTTAAACATGGTGCATCACTCTGCTGCCAGCCAGCACACGCTCCGACATGCAGATTTGAACTTTCTAGATATTTAGCGATCTGCTGCGAACTCGTGCGAAATGTGTTATTTACGTGCGAAATGCTTTAAACAAGGTGCAGCACTCTGCTGCCAGCCAGTGCATGCTCCTAAATGTAGATTTGAAGTTTCTACATTTTCCGCGATCTCCTGCGAACTCGTGCAAAACGTGTCATTTACGTGCGAAATGCTTTAAACATGGTGCAGCACTCTGCTGCCAGCCAGCACACGCTCCTATATGTAGATTCGAAGTTTCTACATTTTCCGCGATCTGCTGCGAACTCGTGCAAAACGTGTTATTTACGTGCGAAATGCTTTAAACAAGGTGCAGCACTCTGCTGCCAGCAAGTGCACGCTCCGACATGCAGATTTAAAGTTTCTACTTATTCAGCGATCTGCTGCGAACTCGTGCGAAACGTGTTATTTACGTGCGAAATGCTTTAAACATGGTGCAGCAGTCTGCTGCTAGCCAGTGCACGCTCCGACATGCAGATATGAAGTTTCTAGATATTCCGCGATCTGCTGCGAACTCGTGCGAAATGTGTTATTCGAGTCCGAAATGCTCAAAACAAGGTACAGCACTCTGCTGCCAGTCAGAGCACGCTCTAAAATGTAGATTTGAAGTTTTACCATATTCCGCAATCTCCTGCGAACTTGTGTGAAACGTGTTATTTACGTGCGAAATGCTTTAAACAAGGTGCAGCACTCTTCTGCCAGCCAGCTCACGCTCCGATATGTAGATTCGAAGTTTCTACATATTCCGCGATCTGCTGCGAACTCGTGCGAAACGTGTTATTTACGTGCGAACTGCTTTAAACATGGTGCATCACTCTGCTGCCAGCCAGCACACGCTCCGACATGCAGATTTGAACTTTCTAGATATTTAGCGATCTGCTGCAAACTCGTGCGAAATGTATTATTCGAGTGCGAAATGCTCAAAACAAGGTGCAGCACTCTTCTGCCAGCCAGCGCACGCTCCTAAATGTAGATTTGAAGTTTCTACATATTGTGCGATCTGCTGCGAACTTGTGCGAAACGTTTTATTTACGTGCGAAATGCTTTAAACATGGTGCAGCACTCTGCTGCAAGCCAGGACACGCTCCGACATGCAGATTTGAACTTTCTAGATATTCCGTGATCCGCTGCGAAGTCGTGCGAAATGTGTTATTGATGTGCGAAATCCTTGAAACAACGTGCAGCACTCTGCTGCCAGCCAGCTCACGCTCCGACATGCATATTTGAAGTTTGTAGATACTCAGCGATCTGCTGCGAACTACTGCCAAATGTGTTATTTACGTGCGAAATGCTTTAAACAAGGTGCAGCACTCTGCTGCCAGCCAGCGGACGCTCCGATATGTAGATTTAAAGTTTCTACATATTCCGTGATCTGCTGCGAAGTTGTTTGAAACGTGTTTTTTACGTGCGAAATGCTTTAAACATGGTGCAGCACTCTTCTGCAAGCAAGCACACGCTCCGACATGCAGATTTGAACTTTCTAGATATTCCGCGATCTGCTGCGAACTCGTGCGAAACGTGTTATTTACGTGCGAAATGCTTTAAACATGGTGCAGCACTCTGCTGCCAGCCAGCGCACGCTCCGACATGCAGATTTGAAGTTTCTACATATTCCGCGATCTGCTGCGAACTCGTTCGAAACGTGTTATTTACGTGCGAAATGCTTTAAACATGGTGCAGCACTCTGCTGCAAGCCAGCACACGCTCCGACATGCAGATTTGAACTTTCTAGATATTCCGCGATCTGCTGCGAACTCGTGCGAAACGTGTTATTTACGTGCGAAATGTTTAAAACATGGTGAATCACTCTGCTGCCAGCCAGTGCACGCTCCGATATGTACATTCGAAGTTTCTACATATTCCACGATCTGCTGCGAAGTAGTGCGAAACGTGTTATTTACGTGCGAAATGCTTTAAAGTAGGTGCAGCACTCTGCTGCCAGCCAGCGCACGCTCCGATATGTAGATTCGAAGTTTCTACATATTCCGCGATCTGCTGCGAACTCGTGCGAAATGTGTTATTTACGTGCGAAATGCTTTAAACATGGTGCTGCACTCTTCTGCCAGCCAGCTCACGCTCCGATATGTAGATTCGAAGTTTCTACATATTCCGCGATCTGCTGCGAACTCGTGCGAAACGTGTTATTTACGTGCGAAATGCTTTAAACATGGTGCAGCACTCTGCTGCCAGCCTGCGCAGGCTTCAATATGTAGATTTGAACTTTCTAGATATTCCGCGATCTGCTGCAAACTCGTGCGAAATGTGTTATTTACGTGCGAAATGCTTTAAACATGGTGCAGCACTCTGCTGCCAGCCAGCGCACGCTCCGATATGTAGATTCGAAGTTTCTACATATTCCGCGATCTGCTGCGAACTCGTGCGAAACGTGTTATTTACGTGCGAAATGCTTTAAACATGGTGCAGCACTCTGCTGCCAGCCAGCACACGCTCCGACATGCAGATTTGAACTTTCTAGATATTCCGCGATCTGCTGCGAACTCGTGCGAAATGTGTTATTCGAGTGCGAAATGCTTTAAACAAGGTGCAGCACTCTTCTGCCAGCCAGCACACGCTCCGAAATGTAGATTTGAAGTTTTTACATATTCCGCGATCTGCTGCGAACTTGTGCGAAACGTGTTATTTACGTGCGAAATGCTTTAAACATGGTGCAGCACTCTGCTGCCAGCCAGCACACGCTCCGATATGTAGATTCGAAGTTTCTACATATTCCGCGATCTGCTGCGAACTCGTGCGAAATGTGTTATTTACGTGCGAAATGCTTTAAACATGGTGCAGCACTCTGCTGCCAGCCAGCGCACGCTCCGATATGATATGTGAAATTTTGAAGTTTCTACATATTCCGCGATCTGGTGCGAACTAGTGCGAAACGTGTTATTTACGTGCGAAATGCTTTAAACATAGTGCAGCACTCTGCTGCCAGTCAGCGCACGCTCCGATATGTAGATTCGAAGTTTCTACATATTCCGCGATCTGCTGCGAACTCGTGCGAAACGTGTTATTTACGTGCGAAATGCTTTAAACATGGTGCAGCACTCTGCTGCCAGCCAGCGCACGCTCCGATATGTAGATTCGAAGTTTTTCTACATATTCCGCGATCTGCTGCGAACTCGTGCGAAACGTGTTATTTACGTGCGAAATGCTTTAAAACATGGTGCTGCACTCTGCTGCCAGCCAGCGCACGCTCCGATATGTAGATTTGAAGTTTCTACATATTCCGCGATCTGCTGCGAACTCGTGCGAAACGGGTATTTTACGTGCGAAATGCTTTAAACATGGTGCAGCACTCTGCTGCCAGCCAGCACACGCTCCGACATGTAGATTTGAAGTTTCTACATATTCCGCGATCTGCTGCGAACTCGTGCGAAATGTGTTATTTACGTGCGAAATGCTTTAAACATGGTGCAGCACTCTGCTGCCAGCCAGCGCACGCTCCGATATGTAGATTCGAAGTTTCTACATATTCCGCGATCTGCTGCGAACTCGTGCGAAACGTGTTATTTACGTGCGAAATGCTTTAAACATGGTGCAGCACTCTGCTGCCAGCCAGCACACGCTCCGATATGTAGATTCGAAGTTTCTACATATTCCGCGATCTGCTGCGAACTCGTGCGAAACGTGTTATTTACGTGCGAAATGCTTTAAACATGGTGCAGCACTCTGCTGCCAGCCAGCGCACGCTCCGATATGTAGATTTGAAGTTTCTACATATTCCGCGATCTGCTGCGAACTCGTGCGAAACGTGTTATTTACGTGCGAAATGCTTTAAACATGGTGCAGCACTCTGCTGCCAGCCAGCACACGCTCCGATATGTAGATTTGAAGTTTCTACATATTCCGCGATCTGCTGCGAACTCGTGCGAAATGTGTTATTTACGTGCGAAATGCTTTAAACATGGTGCAGCACTCTGCTGCCAGCCAGCGCACGCTCCGATATGTAGATTCGAAGTTTTACATATTCCGCGATCTGCTGCGAACTCGTGCGAAACGCGTTATTTACGTGCGAAATGCTTTAAACATGGTGCAGCACTCTGCTGCCAGCCAGCACACGCTCCGATATGTAGATTTGAAGTTTCTACATATTCCGCGATCTGCTGCGAACTCGTGCGAAACGTGTTATTTACGTGCGAAATGCTTTAAACGAGGTGCAGCACGCTGCTGCCAGCCAGCGCACGCTCCGATATGTAGATTCGAAGTTTCTACATATTCCGCGATCTGCTGCGAACTCGTGCGAAACGTGTTATTTACGTGCGAAATGCTTTAAAAAACATGGTGCAGCACTCTGCTGCCAGCCAGCACACGCTCCGATATGTAGATTTGAAGTTTCTACATATTCCGCGATCTGCTGCGAACTCGTGCGAAACGTGTTATTTACGTGCGAAATGCTTAAAACAAGGTGCAGCACTCTGCTGCCAGCCAGCACACGCTCCGATATGTAGATTTGTTTTTACATATTCCGCGATCTGCTGCGAACTCGTGCGAAATGTGTTATTTACGTGCGAAATGCTTTAAACATGGTGCAGCACTCTGCTGCCAGCCAGCGCACGCTCCGATATGTAGATTCGAAGTTTCTACATATTCCGCGATCTGCTGCGAACTCGTGCGAAACGTGTTATTTACGTGCGAAATGCTTTAAACATGGTGCAGCAGCACTCTGCTGCCAGCCAGCACACGCTCCGATATGTAGATTTAAACTTTCTAGATATTCCGCGATCTGCTGCGAACTCGTGCGAAATGTGTTATTTACGTGCGAAATGCTTTAAACAAGGTGCAGCACTTTTCTGCCAGCCAGCGCACGCTCCGAAATGTAGATTTGAAGTTTTTACATATTCCGCGATCTGCTGCGAACTTGTGCGAAACGTGTTATTTACGTGCGAAATGCTTTAAACATGGTGCAGCACTCTGCTGCCAGCCAGCACACGCTCCGATATGTAGATTCGATGTTTCTACATATTCCGCGATCTGCTGCGAACTCGTGCGAAATGTGTTATTTACGTGCGAAATGCTTTAAACATGGTGGTGCAGCACTCTGCTGCCAGCCAGCGCACGCTCCGATATGTAGATTCGAAGTTTCTACATATTCCGCGATCTGCTGCGAAGTAGTGCGAAACGTGTTATTTACGTGCGAAATGCTTTAAACATGGTGCAGCACTCTGCTGCCAGCCAGCACACGCTCCGACATGCAGATTTGAACTTTCTAGATATTTAGCGATCTGCTGCGAACTCGTGCGAAATGTGTTATTTACGTGCGAAATGCTTTAAACATGGTGCAGCACTCTGCTGCCAGCCAGCGCACGCTCCTAAATGTAGATTTGAAGTTTCTACATTTTCCGCGATCTCCTGCGAACTCGTGCGAAACGTGTTATTTACGTGCGAAATGCTTTAAACACATGGTGCAGCACTCTGCTGCCAGCCAGCACACGCTCCGATATGTAGATTCGAAGTTTCTACATATTCCGCGATCTGCTGCGAACTCGTGCGAAACGTGTTATTTACGTGCGAAATGCTTTAAACAAGGTGCAGCACTCTGCTGCCAGCCAGCACACGCTCCGACATGCAGATTTGAAGTTTCTACATATTCCGCGATCTGCTGCGAACTCGTGCGAAACGTGTTATTTACGTGCGAAATGCTTTAAACATGGTGCAGCCTTCTGCTGCCAGCCAGAACGCGCTCCGACATGCAGATTTGAAGTTTCTACATATTTCGCGATCTGCTGCGAACTCGTGCGAAATGTGTTATTCGAGTGCGAAATGCTCAAAACAAGGTGCAGCACTCTGCTGCCAGCCAGCGCACGCTCCTAAATGTAGATTTGAAGTTTTACCATATTCCGCAATCTCCTGCGAACTTGTGTGAAACGTGTTATTTACGTGCGAAATGCTTTAAACAAGGTGCAGCACTCTTCTGCCAGCCTGCTCACGCTCCGATATGTAGATTCGAAGTTTCTACATATTCCGCGATCTGCTGCGAACTCGTGCAAAACGTGTTATTTACGTGCGAAATGCTTTAAACATGGTGCATCACTCTGCTGCCAGCCAGCACACGCTCCGACATGCAGATTTGAACTTTCTAGATATTTAGCGATCTGCTGCAAACTCGTGCGAAATGTATTATTCGAGTGCGAAATGCTCAAAACAAGGTGCAGCACTCTTCTGGCAGCCAGCGCACGCTCCTAAATGTAGATTTGAAGTTTCTACATATTGTGCGATCTGCTGCGAACTTGTGCGAAACGTTTTATTTACGTGCGAAATGCTTTAAACATGGTGCAGCACTCTGCTGCAAGCCAGGACACGCTCCGACATGCAGATTTGAACTTTCTAGATATTCCGTGATCCGCTGGCAAGTCGTGCGAAATGTGTTATTGATGTGCGAAATCCTTGAAACAACGTGCAGCACTCTGCTGCCAGTCAGCTCACGCTCCGACATGCATATTTGAAGTTTGTAGATACTCAGCGATCTGCTGCGAACTACTGCCAAATGTGTTATTTACGTGCGAAATGATTGAAACAAGGTGCAGCACTCTGCTGCCAGCCAGCGGACGCTCCGATATGTAGATTTAAAGTTTCTACATATTCCGTGATCTGCTGCGAAGTTGTTTGAAACGTGTTTTTTACGTGCGAAATGCTTTAAACATGGTGCAGCACTCTTCTGCAAGCAAGCACACGCTCCGACATGCAGATTTGAACTTTCTAGATATTCCGCGATCTGCTGCGAACTCGTGCAAAACGTGTTATTTACGTGCGAAATGCTTTAAACAAGGTGCAGCACACTGCTGCCAGCAAGTGCGTGCTCCAACATGCAGATTTAAAGTTTCTACATATTCAGCGATCTGCTGCGAACTCGTTCGAAACGTGTTATTTACGTGCGAAGTGCTTTAAACATGGTGCAGCAGTCTGCTGCTAGGCAGCGCACGCTCCGACATGCAGATATGAAGTTTCTAGATATTCCGCGATCTGCTGCGAACTCGTGCGAAATGTGTTATTCCAGTCCGAAATGCCTTAAACAAGGTACAGCACTCTGCTGCCAGCCAGTGCACGCTCCGATATGTACATTCGAAGTTTCTACATATTCCACGATCTGCTGAGAAGTAGTGCGAAACGTGTTATTTACGTGCGAAATGCTTTAAAGTAGGTGCAGCACTCTGCTGCCAGCCAGTGCCCGCTCCGATATGTAGATTCGAAGTTTCTACATATTCCGCAATCTGCTACGAACTCGTGCGAAATGTGTTATTTACGTGCGAAATGCTTTAAACATGGTGCTGCACTCTTCTGCCAGCCAGCTCACGCTCCGATATGTAGATTCGAAGTTTCTACATATTCCGCGATCTGCTGCGAACTCGTGCAAAACGTGTTATTTACGTGCGAAATGCTTTAAACATGGTACAGCACTCTGCTGCCAGCCAGCGCGCAGGCTTCAATATGTAGATTTGAACTTTCTAGATATTCCGCGATCTGCTGCAAACTCGTGCGAAATGTATTATTCGAGTGCGAAATGCTCAAAACATGGTGCTGCACTCTTCTGCCAGCCAGAGCACGCTCCGATATGTAGATTCGAAGTTTCTACATATTCCGCGATCTGCTGCGAACTCGTGCGAAACGTGTTATTTACGTGCGAAATGCTTTAAACATTGTGCAGCACTCTGCTGCTAGCCAGCTCACGCTTCGATATGTAGATTTAAACTTTCTAGATATTCTGCGATCTGCTGCAAACTCGTGCGAAATGTATTATTCGAGTGCGAAATGCTCAAAACAAGGTGCAGCACTTTTCTGCCAGCCAGAGCACGCTCCTAAATGTAGATTTGAAGTTTTTACATATTCCGTGATCTGCTGCGAACTCGTGCGAAACGTGTTATTTACGTGCGAAATGCTTTAAACATGGTGGTGCAGCACTCTGCTGCCAGCCAGCACACGCTCCGATATGTAGATTCGATGTTTCTACATATTCCGCGATCTGCTGCGAACTCGTGCGAAATGTGTTATTTACGTGCGAAATGCTTTAAACATGGTGCAGCACTCTGCTTCCGGCCAGCGTACGCTCCGATATGTGGATTCGAAGTTTCTACATATTCCGCGATCTGCTGCGAAGTAGTGCGAAACGTATTATTTACGTGCGAAATGCTTTAAACTAGGTGCAGCACTCTGCTGCCAGCCAGCGCACGCTCCGATATGTAGATTCGAAGTTTATACATGTTACGCGATCTGCTGCGAACTCGTGCGAAACGTGTTATTTACGTGCGAAATGCTTTAAACATGGTGCAGCACTCTGCTGCCAGCCAGCGCACGCTCCGATATGTAGATTCGAAGTTTCTACATATTCCGCGATCTGCTGCGAACTCGTGCGAAACGTGTTATTTACGTGCGAAATGCTTAAAACATGGTACAGCACTCTGCTGCTAGCCAGAGCACGCTTTGATATGTAGATTTAAACTTTCTAGATATTCCGCGATCTGCTGCAAACTCGTGCGAAATGTATTATTCGAGTGCGAAATGCTCAAAACAAGGTGCAGCACTTTTCTGCCAGCCAGCGCACGCTCCTAAATGTAGATTTGAAGTTTTTACATATTCCGTGATCTGCTGCGATTTTGTGCGAAACGTGTTATTTACGTGCGAAATGCTTTAAACATGGTGCAGCACTCTGCTGCCAGCCAGCACACGCTCCGATATGTAGATTCGATGTTTCTACATATTCCGCGATCTGCTGCGAACTCGTGCGAAATGTGTTATTTACGTGCGAAATGCTTTAAATATGGTGCAGCACTCTGCTGCCAGCCAGCGCACGCTCCGATATGTAGATTCGAAGTATCTACATATTCCGCGATCTGCTGCGAAGTAGTGCGAAACGTGTTATTAACGTGCGAAATGCTTTAAACTAGGTGCAGCACTCTGCTGCCAGCCAGCGCACGCTCCGATATGTAGATTCGATGTTTCTACATATTCCGCGATCTGCTGCGAATTCGTGCGAAACGTGTTATTTACGTGCGAAATGCTTTAAACATGGTGCATCACTCTGCTGCCAGCCAGCACACGCTCCGACATGCAGATTTGAACTTTCTAGTTATTTAGCGATCTGCTGCGAACTCGTGCGAAATGTGTTATTCGAGTGCGAAATCTCAAAACAAGGTGCAGCACTCTGCTGCCAGCCAGTGCATGCTCCTAAATGTAGATTTGAAGTTTCTACATATTCCGCGATCTGCTACGAACTCGTGCGAAACGCGTTATTTACGTGCGAAATGCTTTAAACATGGTGCAGCACTCTGCTGCCAGCCAGCACACGCTCCTATATGTAGATTCGAAGTTTCTACATTTTTCGCGATCTCCTGCGAAGTCGTGCAAAACGTGTTATTTACGTGCGAAATGCTTTAAACAAGGTGCAGCACACTGCTGCCAGCAAGTGCACGCTCCGACATGCAGATTTAAAGTTTCTACATATTCAGCGATCTGCTGCGAACTCGTGCGAAACGTGTTATTTACGCCCAAAGTGCTTTAAACGTGGTGCAGCAGTCTGCTGCTAGCCAGTGCACGCTCCGACATGCAGATATGAAGTTTCTAGATATTCCGCGATCTGCTGCGAACTCGTGCGAAATGTGTTATTCGAGTCCGAAATGCTCAAAACAAGGTACAGCACTCTGCTGCCAGCCAGAGCACGCTCTGAAATGTAGATTTGAAGTTTTACCATATTCCGCGATCTGCTGCGAACGCGTGCGAAACGTGTTATTTACGTGCGAAATGCTTTAAACATTGTGCAGCACTCTGCTGCTAGCCAGCTCACGCTTCGATATGTAGATTTAAACTTTCTAGATATTCCGCGATCTGCTGCAAACTCGTGCGAAATGTATTATTCGAGTGCGAAATGCTCAAAACAAGGTGCAGCACTTTTCTGCCAGCCAGAGCACGCTCCGAAATGTAGATTTGAAGTTTTTTTTACATATTCCGTGATCTGCTGCGATTTTGTGCGAAACGTGTTATTTACGTGCGAAATGCTTTAAACATGGTGCAGCACTCTGCTGCCAGCCAGCACACGCTCCGATATGTAGATTCGATGTTTCTACGTATTCCGCGATCTGCTGCGAAGTAGTGCGAAACGTGTTATTTACGTGCGAAATGCTTTAAACTAGGTGCAGCACTCTGCTGCCAGCCAGCGCACGCTCCGATATGTAGATTCGAAGTTTATACATGTTACGCGATCTGCTGCGAACTCGTGCGAAACGTGTTATTTACGTGCGAAATGCTTTAAACATGGTGCAGCACTCTGCTGCCAGCCAGCACACGCTCCGATATGTAGATTCGAAGTTTCTACATATTCCCCGATTTGCTGCGAAGTAGTGCGAAACGTGTTATTTACGTGCGAAATGCGTTAAACTAGGTGCAGCACTGTGCTGCCAGCCAGCGCACGCTGCGATATGTAGATTCGAAGTTTCTACATGTTATGCGATCTGCTGCGAACTCGTGCGAAACGTGTTATTTACGTGCGAAATGCTTTAAACATGGTGCAGCACTCTGCTGCCAGCCAGCACACGCTCCGATATGTAGATTCGATGTTTCTACATATTCCGCGATCTGCTGCGAATTGTGCGAAACGTGTTATTTACGTGCGAAATGCTTTAAACATGGTGCAGCACTCTGCTGCCAGCCAGCACACGCTCCGATATGTAGATTCGAACTTTCTACATATTCCGCGATCTGCTGCGAACTCGTGCGAAATGTGTTATTTACGTGCGAAATGCTTTAAACATGGTGCAGCACTCTGCTGCCAGCCAGCACACGCTCCGATATGTAGATTCGAAGTTTCTACATATTCCGCGATCTGCTGCGAACTCGTGCGAAAAACGTGTTGTTTACGTGCGAAATGCTTTAAACATGGTGCAGCACTCTGCTGCCAGCCAGCGCACGCTCCGATATGTAGATTCGAAGTTTCTACATTTCCGCGATCTGCTGCGAACTCGTGCGAAACGTGTTATTTACGTGCGAAATGCTTTAAACATGGTGCAGCACTCTGCTGCCAGCCAGCGCACGCTCCGATATGTAGATTCGAAGTTTCTACATATTCCGCGATCTGCTGCGAACTCGTGCGAAACGTGTTATTTACGTGCGAAATGCTTTAAACATGGTGCAGCACTCTGCTGCCAGCCAGCACACGCTCCGACATGTAGATTTGAACTTTCTACATATTCCGCGATCTGCTGCGAACTCGTGCGAAAACGTGTTATTTTTACGTGCGAAATGCTTTAAACATGGTGCAGCACTCTGCTGCCAGCCAGCCAGCGCACGCTCCGATATGTAGATTTGAAGTTTCTACATATTCCGCGATCTGCTGCGAACTCGTGCGAAAAACGTGTTATTTACGTGCGAAATGCTTTAAACATGGTGCAGCACTCTGCTGCCAGCCAGCGCACGCTCCGATATGTAGATTCGAAGTTTCTACATATTCCGCGATCTGCTGCGAACTCGTGCGAAACGTGTTATTTACGTGCGAAATGCTTTAAACATGGTGCAGCACTCTGCTGCCAGCCAGCACACGCTCCTACATGTAGATTTGAAGTTTCTACATATTCCGCGATCTGCTGCGAACTCGTGCGAAACGTGTTATTTTTACGTGCGAAATGCTTTAAACATGGTGCAGCACTCTGCTGCCAGCCAGCACACGCTCCGATATGTAGATTTGAAGTTTCTACATATTCCGCGATCTGCTGCGAACTCGTGCGAAAAACGTGTTATTTACGTGTGAAATGCTTTAAACATGGTGCAGCACTCTGCTGCCAGCCAGCACACGCTCCGATATGTAGATTTGAAGTTTTCACATATTCCGTGATCTGCTGCGAACTTCCGCGAAACGTGTTATTTACGTGTGAAATGCTTTAAACATGGTGCAGCACTCTGCTGCCAGCCAGCACACGCTCCGATATGTAGATTTGAAGTTTCTACATATTCCGCGATCTGCTGCGAACTCGTGCAAAACGTGTTATTTACGTGCGAAATGCTTTAAAACATGGTGTGCACACTGCTGCCAGCCAGCGCACGCTCCGACATGTAGATTTGAAGTTTCTACATATTCCGCGATCTGCTGCGAACTCGTGCGAAACGTGTTATTTACGTGCGAAATGCTTTAAACATGGTGCAGCACTCTGCTGCCAGCCAGCACACGCTCCGACATGTAGATTTGAAGTTTCCGGTTATTCGGCGATCTACTGCGAACTCGTGCGAAATGTGTTATTTACGTGCGAAATGCTTTAAACAAGGTGCAGCACTCTGCTGCCAGCCAGCGCACGCTCCGATATGTAGATTTGAAGTTTCTACATATTCCGCGATCTGCTGCGAACTCGTGCGAAACGTGTTATTTACGTGCGAAATGCTTTAAACATGGTGCAGCACTCTGCTGCTGCCAGCCAGCACACGCTCCGATATGTAGATTCGAAGTTTCTACATATTCCGCGATCTGCTGCGAACTCGTGCGAAACGTGTTATTTACGTGCGAAATGCTTTAAACAAGGTGCAGCACTCTGCTGCCAGCCAGCACACGCTCCGATATGTAGATTTGAAGTTTCTACATATTCCGCAATCTGCTGCGAACTCGTGCGAAACGTGTTATTTACGTGCGAAATGCTTTAAAACATGGTGCAGCACTCTGCTGCCAGCCAGCGCACGCTCCGATATGTAGATTTGAAGTTTCTACATATTCCGCGATCTGCTGCGAACTGGTGCGAAACGTTGTATTTTCGTGCGAAATGCTTTAAACAAGGTGCAGCACTCTGCTGCCAGCCAGCGCACGCTCCGATATGTAGATTCGAAGTTTCTACATATTCCGCGATCTGCTGCGAACTCGTGCGAAACGTGTTATTTACGTGCGAAATGCTTTAAACAAGGTGCAGCACTCTGCTGCCAGCCAGCGCACGCTCCGATATGTAGATTCGAAGTTTCTACATATTCCGCGATCTGCTGCGAACTCGTGCGAAACGTGTTATTTACGTGCGAAATGCTTTAAACATGGTGCAGCACTCTGCTGCCAGCCAGCACACGCTCCGATATGCAGATTTGAACTTTCTAGATATTCCGCGATCTGCTGCGAACTCGTGCGAAATGTGTTATTCGAGTGCGAAATGCTTTAAACAAGGTGCAGCACTCTGCTGCCAGCCAGCGCACGCTCCGATATGTAGATTTGAAGTTTCTACATATTCCGCGATCTGCTGCGAACTCGTGCGAAACGTGTTATTTACGTGCGAAATGCTTTAAACATGGTGCAGCACTCTGCTGCCAGCCAGCGCACGCTCCGATATGTAGATTCGAAGTTTCTACATATTCCGCGATCTGCTGCGAACTCGTGCGAAACGTGTTATTTACGTGCGAAATGCTTTAAACATGGTGCAGCACTCTGCTGCCAGCCAGCACACGCTCCGATATGTAGATTTGAAGTTTCTACATATTCCGCGATCTGCTGCGAACTCGTGCGAAACGTGTTATTTACGTGCGAAATGCTTTAAACATGGTGCAGCACTCTGCTGCCAGCCAGCGCACGCTCCGATATGTAGATTTGAAGTTTCTACATATTCCGCGATCTGCTGCGAACTCGTGCGAAACGTGTTTTTTACGTGCGAAATGCTTTAAACATGGTGCAGCACTCTGCTGCCAGCCAGCACACGCTCCGATATGTAGATTTGAACTTTCTACATATTCCGCGATCTGCTGCGAACTCGTGCGAAATGTGTTATTTACGTGCGAAATGCTTTAAACAAGGTGCAGCACTCTGCTGCCAGCCAGCGCACGCTCCGATATGTAGATTCGAAGTTTCTACATATTCCGCGATCTGCTGCGAACTCGTGCGAAACGTGTTATTTACGTGCGAAATGCTTTAAACATGGTGCAGCACTCTGCTGCCAGCCAGCGCACGCTCCGATATGTAGATTCGAAGTTTCTACATATTCCGCGATCTGCTGCGAACTCGTGCGAAATGTGTTATTTACGTGCGAAATGCTTTAAACATGGTGCAGCACTCTGCTGCCAGCCAGCGCACGCTCCTATATGTAGATTTGAAGTTTCTACATATTCCGCGATCTGCTGCGAACTCGTGCGAAACGTGTTATTTACGTGCGAAATGCTTTAAACATGGTGCAGCACTCTGCTGCCAGCCAGCACACGCTCCGATATGTAGATTCGAAGTTTCTACATATTCCGCGATCTGCTGCGAACTCGTGCGAAACGTGTTATTTACGTGCGAAATGCTTTAAACATGGTGCAGCACTCTGCTGCCAGCCAGCACACGCTCCGATATGTAGATTCGAAGTTTCTACATATTCCGCGATCTGCTGCGAACTCGTGCGAAACGTGTTATTTACGTGCGAAATGCTTTAAACATGGTGCAGCACTCTGCTGCCAGCCAGCGCACGCTCCGATATGTAGATTCGAAGTTTCTACATATTCCG
>WPIO01000528.1:0-30609 GCA_009760855.2 Cristatella mucedo | reverse complement strand
TCACTTTCTTCCTACTTCCCCTCCCCTTTCTCTCTCTCTCCCCTCACTCTCTCTCTCTCTCTCTCTCTCTCTCTCTCTCTCTCTCTCTCTCTCTCTCTCTCTCTCTCTCTCTCTCTCTCTCTCTCTCTCTCCTCACATCACTCTCTTCTCTCTCTCTCTCTCTCTCTCTCTCTCCTCACTCCTCATTTTCTCTCACTCTCTCTCTCTCTCCTCTCCTCTCTCACTTCTCTCTCCTCTCTCTCTCACCTCTCCTCCCTCCTCTCACACCCCGCCCTCCCCACCCTCACCCCACATCACCCACAACCCCCCACCCCACACTCACCCCACTCTCCCACGCCCCAGCACCCACACACAACTCCCACACCCGCTCACCTCTCACCGCCCCACCTCTTGCCCCCTCCCCACCTCCTCACCCTCGCTCACTCCCCCCACACACCCCCTCACACACTCAACTCACCCACACACACCCCAACCCACCAAAACCAAAAACCACAACCCCTACACAAAACCCACACTTCATCAACCATAACCCCCCCCCTCCCACAACTACCAACCCCGCCCAACACCCCGTAACACCCTCACAAACACACTCACCAACACCCCCAGCTCAAAATTACGTAAACAAAACCAAAAACCCCTTTTTTTCACCCAACTTTCCCACACCCCACCACAATCCCCACCAACCTAAATCCCAACTCATATATCACTCATCCATCAACATTCCCCCTCACCATGCGTTTCACGCCCTTACACCCAACCCCCCATTTCTTTCCCCCACCCCCCCCCCCCCCCCCCTCCATCCCACACTCCCCTCCCTAACTCTAAGACACCACCCCCCTACACCTACAACCCAACCTCACTTTTTCCCCCCCCCTCCCCAAACACCAATTCTTCACACAACACCCCCCACTCAACACCCCAACTTTACTGCCACTAAACCACATACCTTTCCCAACTCTCCAACACCCTCACCCACACCCCCCCCACACCCACACCACCATCCCTTGTCCCCCCTCAAAAACACCTCCCCCAACCTTTCCCACTTTTTTTCCCCATCCTTTCCCACACTCCCCCCATTCCACCACTACATTTCCATTTTTGTCTGGGGCTTTGCTAAAATCCATATTTTTTGGCTTGGCATCCATTTTCCCCCCTCTTTCCCCTCCCCTCCCTTCTCCATCCACCCCTCCCTTGTTTTCTTTTTCGGACTTGCCTTTTTTTATTTCACCCCACCTCCCCTCTCTCTTCTGTGTCACCCCCCTCCTCTTTCCTCTCTCGTCTCTCTCTCGCTCTCTCTCTTCTCTCTCCTCCTCTTCTCTCACTCTCTCACCCTCTCATCTCTCTCACTCTCGTCTCCTCTTCGCACCTCTCTCTCTCTCTCTCTCCTCACTCTCTCTCTCTCAGCCTCACTCTCTCTTCTCCCTCTCTCTCTTATCTCTCTCTCCTATCTTCACTCATCCTCACTCTCTCTCCTATCCTCCTGTCTTCTCTCCTCCTCATCGACTCTTCTCTCAATCTCTCCTCTCCTCTCTCTCTCTCTCTCTCTCTTTCTCTCTGCGTCTCTCTCCGTCTCTCTCTCTAACTCTGTCTCTCTCACTCTCTCTCTCACTCTCTCTTTCACTCTCTCTCTCTCTCTCTACTTGTCACACCCTCCTTTTTCTCCGTATCTCTCTCTCTCTCACTCTCTAGGCTCTCTCTTACCCCTCTTTGTCACTCTCTCCCTCTATTTCTCCTCTCTCTCTCTCCCTCCTGTTTGTCGCCCTCCCTCTCTCTCTCTTTCTCTCTCTCTCTCTCTCCTCTTCTGTCTTCACCCTCTCTCTTTTCTCTTTCTCTCTCTCTCTCTCTCTCTCTCTCTCTCTCTCTCTCTCTCTCTCTCTCTCTATCCCTCCCATCTCTCTCTCTCACTCTCTCTCTCACTCTCTCTCTCTCTCTCTCTCTCTCTCTCTCTCTCTCTCTCCTATAATATATCTCTCTCTATCTCTGTCTGTCTCTCTGTCTCTATCTGTCTCACTCTGTGTCCCTTTCTGTGTCTCTCTCTGTCTCTCTCTGAATCTCTCTGTGTTTCTCTGTTTCTCCCTCTGTCTCTGTCTCTCTCTCTGTCTCTCTCTGCCTCTCTCTGTCTCTTTCTCTTTTTGTATCTCTCTGTCTCTGTCCCTCTGTTACCCCGTCTCTCTGTCTCTTTGTCTTTAAGTCACTCTGTGGCTCTGACTCTGTCTCTCTCTATCTCTCACTTTTTGTATCTCTCTGTCTCTCTGTCTCTCTGTCTCTCCGTATCTCCGTGTCTCAGTCACCCTGTGGCTCTGACTCTCGGTCTCTCTTTCTCTTTGTCTCTCTCTCCGCCTCTCTATCTCTCCCCTTCCCCTCTCCTTCTTCCTCTCGCTCTATATCTCTCTTTCTCTTGGCGCTCTCGTACCTTCACTTGCTCTCTTCTCCTATCTCTTTTACTTCGCCTCTCATCATCTCTTTTACTCTCTCCCTCTCTTTTCCTTTCTCTGGTTCACTCTCTCTCTCTCTTTCTCTCCTATTATCTCTTTATCTCTCTCCTTTTCTCTCTATCTCTCTGTCGTGTCTCTGACTCTGTCTTTTCTCTCTCGCTCTGTCTGTCCGTATGCCTGTCTGTCTGTCTCGCTCTTTCTATAAAACTCTAACACTCTCTTTCTTCCCCTAAGGGTTGGAGAGATGCTGCTTAGCTAAATCAGACAAAAGGATCACTCCAACAATTAGCAGCCAGCCATCTTACCTTGCTCGCCTTCGTCCCATCTTCACCTGTCTCATGTCACTAGTCTCCCACCAAACAGAGTTGTCACTTCATGCGGCCGATAATTTTAGCCCTGCCATTTAAAAGCCCGACCTGCGATTCCTACTGCTAAGATTTCACGCGAGAGAAAACCACGAAGAAGGGGGTCGCGACGGACAATGCAAAGGTCGATAGCAATACAGCTAGTGGTCCGTGGCCTTCAGCAGCGAGGGCACACGTCTGCATTCCAACTGCACCGAGTGGAATTTGCTAGCTAGTTTCTTTCGTGTTGCTTACGAGAATTCTCCATCAGCTGCGGCTAGCAGTGCATCACAGCGAGCCCTAAACTACAGCTCCAGCTTCAGCCTCGACTGCGATGACGCGCTGGCACCGCGAGGCACGCGAAACCTGTAGCTCGCGTACCAAGGCTTGCCACCCCTGACGACTATGCGACGGCCAAACTTAGGTGCTGGCCGTAGGGCCGGGCCTTAGTACGGCAGGTCTATGAGACGTTGAATGGCGGCGTTACCAACGCACAATGCTTCCAAAAAGATGATGCTCGTTGCTTAGCAATGCTCCGGCGGTGGCAGCCGCTCCGGCCGAGGCGGAAATCGAGAGTTGTGAGACTAGCGCTGCTGGACGCGTTGTGTCGGAGAGAAGAGCCGACCTGTCGTTGTCCGTGCGGAGCGTGGGACACGGCGCTCCGCAAGCAGAACGCAACCAGCCGATCAGAGACACCTGCTAACGGTTGCTCTGACAGTGCGAAGCAGCCGAGGTTGCGGTTGAAGACAGTAGCTTACTGGCTGCTCGCTCTATCTGGAATTCGACAAGAAGATGACTGCCGAGTGCGATCGAGACTCGCGAGATCACGTCTCACAAATGCGCTTGAAAGCGAGCTCTTTCTGCTTCTCTTCTTATCAACATAATTACCTTTCATCAACGCTGACTGCTTTTTGAATTCAACGCCGATGGCGGACAAACCTCGAGTGCGAATCATGGAACGCTTTCGTCAAAACTATAATTTATCAACCGGAAGCTATCATAACGACAGCGCCTGTAACATGGCGGCTCGCCGCGGAGGCGGCCGGCGTTCGCCCCGGCTTTGCCAAGAGCAGAAGGACAGCGACCTTGACCGCCCATTATAGGGCGCACGCCTCGAAAGCCACTAAAGACGGAGATACGGCTGAACAATGCTCCCCACCTGGCGATTGCTCTTTTGTTGATCCTCGGCCTTACCCGGAATCAGCACGGGGTCTTGCGAGCACACGCTGAACATGGAATGCGAACTAACCTTCGTAACACAAATTCTCTAGCACTCTGCGTTCGTTTTTGCTCGGGATTCACTTTCGTGTTCCTGAAGATTAGAAAGCTGGAGCATGAGCTATCTAGGTGTCGCGCTTTCATTCTACGAGCGGCCAGCGAGTTCGCGTCTAATAAACGCACAGATTGTGCGCATAGTTTTTATTCCCTACGTGAGTCTCGCTCCACCCCCTGGCCGCAGCTGGCAATCCTTCCGCCGCCTCCAGCCGCAGCTTCCAAATGGACATTTTTTCGTCTGTGAAATGTCAGCGTTCGCGAAATTATCTAGGGTCAGGATGGTGAGGAAGATGTGTAGGATTTAATCAAGCGAGATCAAATGCGATTCCAAAGATCTCGCGCGGATTCAAAGGTCGGGCCTGCTAGGACTTGATCTGGATCGTGCTCACTGCGTCTCAGAGAGCGCGGCGGCGGCGGCGGCGGTGGATTAAAGCCGCCTGCACGCGGACACGCCGCGCATTGCGCCCATCGTCTGGCCGTGCACATATGTATCCATGCCGGACCCTGGCAATCCGGTCCCTCTCGCTGGCGCCCGTCCCGGAGCCGCCTCGTCATTGACCGCTCCTACCGCGCGGAACGTCCTACGCCGAGGTATGTCTTTGCGAGACGTAATCTCGACCAGATTTCTTCCTGCGTAAATCTAAAGGAAATCAGCTGTCCTCGGACGAGCTCTTCGGCAACGCTGGTGCTGGCGCTGGCGGCTTTGGTAGCCCTGTCAAAAGAAACGTGTCAGTGCTCGGAATGTTTGTAACGGCGGAGAGATCTCAGGATTTTTGCGAGGCTGCGGTCTCTGCACCACGTCCGCAGCGAACGACATTGCCCCGTTTCGGCATTGCGAGCATCCGCCCGTACTTCTTAATCGTTTTCGTCCGTCCGCGAACCTCCAACCGTTGGAAACGCCGTTGGAGTGGCAAGCAAAACATTATCGCCATCGTTTCGTTGAATCCAGTTGATCTCCAGCATCGGCTAAGGGAAAACAACGGGATGAGCTGCCGTGACCGTTGACATGACGCCGATCGCGGCAGCGGCTCGATCAATGTCGCACGCGCATTAATGATTAACGATAAAGGGCAATCTTTGCAAGTCTCGAAAGCTGCTCGATTTTGCCGCGTCCGCTTCTAGCACGCCGTACGTTGCAAGGAAGCCCTGCTCAATCGAGAGTTCGTGCACTTCTGCTTCAGGTATGAACGTGAACATGGCGTATCCGGGAATGACGGGTAACATGGCGATGAACGGCGGCGTCACCTTCAACGCCGGGATGCCCATGGTGGGCGGCATCGGAACGGTGGGAGTAGGCGGCGGCGGCATGATGTTGAAGGAAGAGATCGTCATGCCCGGAGCCGCTGTGAGCGTCGGAATGCCCGTGATGGGCGGGGTCGGAATGACCACGATGGGTGGCGTCGGAACGGTAAGAGTAGGCGGCGGCGGCATCACGGTGCAGGAACAGGTCATCATGCCCGGAGCCGCTGTGAGCGTCGGAATGCCCGTGATGGGCGGGGTCGGAATGACCACGATGGGTGGCGTCGGAACGGTAAGAGTAGGCGGCGGCGGCATCACGGTGCAGGAACAGGTCATCATGCCCGGAGCCGCTGTGAGCGTCGGAATGCCCGTGATGGGCGGGGTCGGAATGACCACGATGGGTGGCGTCGGAACGGTAAGAGTAGGCGGCGGCGGCATCACGGTGCAGGAACAGGTCATCATGCCCGGAGCCGCTGTGAGCGTCGGAATGCCCGTGAGGAGTGGCGTCGAAGTGATCACCGGGGTGGGACCCGGCGGCATGGTGGTGCAGGAAGAGATCTTAATGCCCGGCAGACGGGTCGGATACGCCGGCTACGAGAACACCACGTGCGTCTGCACGCTGCTTTAGCCTGCCGACTGGTCGCGAAAGCGCAGGCAGCCACCGCAGTTTAGAGTGCAGCACGTGACCGCGTGCCGGAAGCTGGTGCGACCGCGGCCGGATCAGAGGACTTTCGCTGCCGGTCGCAAACGCAGCATCCGATCAACGCAAGGTGACGCCGTCGCCTGGCCAGCGGCGGTGAGCCGATCGCTTTCTCCACGGCACAGACACGACGGTCGTCGCACCTACCGCGGCCCACGCGGGGCTGTCAAAAACGACGCCGGCACGGCGCGGCCATTACCCCAGTGTCCGCTGTTCAGCCGCAGTAGCCAGAGTCGTGTGCCCAGAGAAGGAGCCATCTTCTCTAATGGCGCTGCTATGCGAACGCTATGCTTATTATTTATTATATATATATTATTATTTATTTATTATTATTTATATATTATATTATTATTATATATTGTATTGTACTTATTATTATTACTTCTGTTATTACTATGGCTTGAGCCTCGCTGCGACGGAAGACATTTCGAAGGTGGTCGCTCAAGCGACTGCAACCGCGCACATAGCGAAAGCGGGTTCTTCCGGCGGCCATTAGCTGCCGCCGGAAGAAGTAAGATCGTGCGACGAGGCGAGGCGCTGAGAACCAGTCGGAGCGGCCGCGCTCCAGCGAGTCGCTGCACTGCATGGCGCTTTCGCCTGCGCATACGACGACGAATTCGCTGCACGGCACGTCTTCAAGAGCAGACGCCGAAGAAGAGCTCTGTCGTCGGGTGTTGGGGACTTCCGGGAAGCGTGTTTCCCTTCCGGCCGCAGCAACGGGTCGTCGGCCATCCGTCGTTCGAGTGTCGTCGTAAATGACCGGCCTCGAGCCCATGTAAATTCGTGCGTTTCCGGTGCTCCGCCTCTCGCTGATGCTCAAACTGCACTTTACGGAGCGCCCGCCGTGTCGCGGCCGCGCGCTGGACGGCGCCTGCACGCGCCGGCACGAGGCCGCGCACGCGCTCGCGGGCCCCGACCGACGGCGTGTGCCGTTGTCCTTGTGCGAAGCGGCAGCAGCGGCGGTGGCCGGCCGCGGCACGGACATTGCGGTACGCCGAGGCAGCCGCCGCGCCATTTAAGGGCAACGGTACTGCATCGGCCGCGACCGCAATCCTCCGGAGATGCTAAACTTGACCGCTACACATTGCTCAACTAACTTATAAATACACGCGATCTTTGCTTCGGGTCTTGTTTCTGAATCCTTCAAATGGCCATTTTGTCCTCTCACTCTCCGAAGTCGATCGTACATCCAAGGAGCGACTTCGGTCCTGTCTCACGACCACCGTTCACTTCGAAGGTAGTGGAATGAGGAGCGGCCGCCAGGTAAATATTAAAACCTACAGCGAGTAAGTTTCAGCCATTTGCATAGAGCTAATTCCTTCACATTGTCTGCACTTTCTTTGAGTATGTCAAGACCTGTGCATAAATGCCGATTCGGGCCTAGCCTCTTTGATTTTTCCGGTGGATATTGCAGCCCCGATACTTGACACTGTCGATCGATCATCGATTCTTCCTCAACGTCTCGCCTGGGCGTCACTGTTATTGCGGTTCAAGTAATTAAGTCCTACCTCCGTGGAAGATTTCAGAGCATTTTGTTAGTGAGCTCTAATTATCCGCTGAACGTTTACGGTACGCGGGGTGCGGTCTCTCTGCGTGCTTCACTTCTTTTGGCAATTTATTTTATCTCCACTGTTGATTCAATCATTTAGCACAATCTAGGATTTAATTTTTGCCCAGATGACGCAAAACTGTACTTGTGCATAACTTGCTGCCTGTCTTTCAGCACATCGAACTGTTCACACTTCCTTGAAGCAGCCTGTATGTCTGAAACTTTCACTTGATAGCAAAGCAATTTCTCGACATTAATGACTGAGAGTATTCTAGTCGGTCTCAGTGGCCTCAATATAAATATTGGTGTTCCTTGCACCATAACGAATTTCTACTTGTGTTCTTGATTAAGCGGATTCTGCCAATTGTTTCCTCCTCTTTGCTATCTTGCTTTCTCTCTCCCTTCCTCTACATTTCTCTCCGTTTCTCTCTAAGCTTCTCTCTAACTCCATATTTTCATTTCTCTCTCTCGTTCGTTTTCTCCGTTCGTTTCTCTCTTAATTTCTCTCTTCTCGCCTCTCCTCCTTTCCCTACCGCTTTCTCTCTCTCTCTCTCTCTCTCTCTCTCTCTCTCTCTCGTACAATTATTTGTCGCTCATTTAATAATCCACCTAGACAGAACCAAAGAGCTAGAAAAGAAATTGAATTTTGCAAGCCACAAAGGTGGGTAGTCCCTAATGTAATGTATGCATCAGACGTGATTGGCTAGCTGCGGAGGCAGTCTTCTTAATAAAGCTTTCAAAATGTAGGTGGTTGTCACAGACGAAACCTGGATTCCATTCGCATGGTTACAGCTGCTTTGTGGCCGTGGCATAGTGCAAGAGCAAATGATTCCATTCAAGCAGCTCACTTCTGGTGTTCTTTGAGATGCAATTCAGTTTTATCTTCGTTTAGCTTAAGGATATTTGCGGACATCTAGGATCTAATGTCTGCAAAGCAAGCATGCAGTTCCTTAGTGGATACAGCAGATTCCGACGGTTTAAATAACAAATACAGCTGAGTATCGTCAGCATAAATGTGATAACCAAGTTAATAGACCTGAATAACTTTTACCAGAGGCTGAATATAAATAGAGAACAGCAAAGGATCAAGGACGGACCCGTTAGGGACTCCACATGTGACTGGTCTGATCGATATGGCCTGACCCCACACGCCCAAGACTGAACACAATCGGGCTAGTACGATTTAATTTGTGCCAGTGCCTCGTCTGTCAGACAGAGCGTTTTTCTCAATCGTATCGTTCAGGTAGGACATCGTGATCAATGATGCCGAAGGCAGCTGATAGATCTAGCAGTGCTAGGGCACTTGGATTCTCGTCGCGCTTACGGCATAGGATACCATTGGTTACATGAAGGAGAGCAGCTTCAATGGAGCGCTGCCACTTGAAACCAATTGAATTTTTTTTAGATATTCTTTTCAATGTGTGCTACCAGCTGCATAGTGACCATTTTCCATGAATATTTGTCAACAAGGAAGAAAAGAAACTGGACGATAGTTTGCAATCACCTCCGATTCTAAACCAGGCTTTTTGAGTATCAGTCTAACTATGACAGATCTCAAGGACAGAACCTGGGTTTACGGGCTTCTTGATTGGGGGACAGTGCATATCGGCGAGAAGTGGCTCGGCGTGACAACTGCGACGCTCACAACAGACAAGCCTCGTCACTGTGCTAGTCACAAAGCCTGGATCGGAGATACTGCGTGTATGCGCCGATCCCGGTTGTCTGAATAAGGCAATATGCTGCAACTGTTGTCAGCTGCAGACACTTGATGACACCTTTGCAAACCTGGATGGTTGTAACTACTTCCCCACACTTCACGCAACGCCTCCTCCTGGTATTCTTCATCCACCCGCTAGAGCTTGACAATAGGCCTTACTATAAGGCAGGGGTGTCCAACCTTTTTGCATTGGGGGGCCACCTTTCAAAAATTTTAAAGGTCCGGGGGGCCACATGTAAATTGGCATAGTTGACCGCATCAGAAAATAAGATCGTAATTTAGTACGACTATTACTATTATACTTAATCGATAAACCGCAATAAAATAGTATTTTTTAGCATAATTATAATTAAAAATAATAAATAGTAAACATTTAATCACGTGTCCTGAAAAATAATTCGATAGATATCAAGGCCAATCTTTTACTTTTGGATTTTTATGTTAATGACATGAAGACAGAAACTTATAAAACTTACAAAATTACATGACAAGGACTCACATAATATTAATGTCTTCGGATTAATTAAATGCCACAGGTATTCAATGTCTTCTGCACTGCAGGCATCAATGAGATATTTGGAATTGTTTTTGTTTGCATAAAAAGTCGACATCTGCTGCAACAGTGGATGTGGCAATTCTAAGGATTCCTGATAAATGTTCATCTGTGAGAACGGATCGAGCCTTTGTTTTCACATTTTTCAGTTTGGAAAAAAGCTGTTCACAGCAATATGTGCTGCCAAAAAGTGCAATATAACTGCAAGCATGTTTGGCTAGGTTAGGAAAATACTCTGAAGTAACATACTGCTTGTAAAAGGTAACAAGGTCATGCTGATCATAAGCAGTTTTTAAATTGCTGTCATTATGAATGTCGATTAGTTCAAGTTGAAATTCATCAGGTGCATCAGAGGGATCGATATTAAATGGATTACCAATCATGTTCATGTCATCCGCATGTTGTTGGAATTCCTGAAACCTATCTTCGAATTCATCAGCAAGTTTGCTAACAAGAGTGGAGTACTTCATATGAGCCAGCGTTTCAGGCGATCTTGTTGCTAGTGTTGTGAAATGTAACAGTTTCGTCTGATCTAAGTGTTTCCGGAAAAGTTTCAGCTTTTGCACAAACGCGACAACACAGTCATACATTTTATGGACCAGTTGATCCTTACCTTGGAGTTTGACATTAAGATCGGCAAGATGTTTGGTCATGTCCACCAAAAAAGCCACGTCATTCAACCACTGCTGGTCATCGAGGAAGCCATCATCTTTTCCCTTTTCTGTCATAAATGTTTTTATTTCGTCCCGAAGTGACCAAAATCTGGCTAACGTGTTTGCCCTACTTAGCCAATGGACTTGGCAGAAATAGATAACGTCACAATGATCTGATCCCAACTCTTCAAGGAAAGCCTGAAATTGTCTGTGGTTTAGCTCACGAGACCATATCACATTGACTGTTGAAACTATATTGTCCATTACATGTTGCATGCTCAGGACCTTTGCACATCGCTGTTCTTGGTGGATGATGCAGTGATGACTGAGAATTTTGTGAGGTGCTAATTGTATCATTAATGATACAAATCCATTGTGTCTACCTGTTATTGAAGGGGCTCCGTCTGTGGTTAAACCAATCAATTTAGTTTCAGGAAGATTAAATTTTGTGAGGACCCTCTTGACCTGATCCAAAATATACCTCCCCGTTTTAGTGCCTTTCATTGAACATATATACAACAGTTCTTCGATAATGACAATTTTTCCTGTTACTCCGCGTACAAACACCGACGGTTGAGCTGTATCGCTATTGTCCGTGCTTTCGTCGAGCGCCAGAGAATAAAATTCTCATTGAGCAAGTCTTTTAGTGAGACTTTCTTCTATGTTGGATGCGAGCTCTTTAACTCTTCTCGCAACCGTTTGATGAGAAAGACTGACTTTCTCTACTTCTGACTTCTTTTCTAGACAGACCACACTAGTAAACAGCATAAGGCATTCATTAACAAATTCGCCATCGGAAAATGCTTTCCCCAGCTTAGCTTTAGCTTCAGCTATTACAAAACTTACTTTGGTTGAAGCCTCAGACTTGTTGCTGACTGCTGTAAACAATGACTGCTGTCCGATGACGCTCTGTTTCAACGAGTTCACTCGATCGATTCGAAGTTGACCAGTCAGGCTGTTGTACCTGTCGCCATGCTTCGTTGAAAAATGTCGCTTAACATTGTACTCCTTTGCAACAGCAATTGTTTCTTGGCATATTAGGCACATTATCCTACCGAAGCGTTCCATTACAAAGTAGTCTACAGTCCAAGTTGCTTTGAAAAGTCTTCATTCTGCGTCAATTTTTCGTTTTTTCTAGTAATCACATTCGCCGCCATTTTTCTCTGTGAAATAAAAAACAGATCAGTTACGAATTGATTAATTTATATTTTATCACAGCAATATCTTAGTATTAGTAAGTAAGTTGAGCAATACGCGTTTTTTGAAAAACCTACCTGACTGATTCCAGTTCGTGCAGCAGCAGCTGAAAAACTTTGTCTCTCGGTCTCCCAGTCACTGTGCGGCTCTGTCTCTCTTTCTCTTGGTCTCTCTCTATCTCTTTCTCTCTCTCTCACTTTTTGTATCTCTCTGTCTCTGTCTATCTGTCTCTCTGTCTCTCCGTCTCTCCGTATCTCAGGCACCCTGTGGCTCTGACTCTCTGTCTCTCTTTCTCTTGATCTCTCTCTATCTCTTTCTCTCTCTCACTTTTTGTATCTCTCTGTCTCTGTCTCTGTCTCTGTCTATCTGTCTCTCTGTCTCTCTGTCTCTCAGTCACTCTGTGGCTGTGACTCTCTGTCTCTCTTTCTCTCTGTCTATATGTCTCTCTGTCTCTCCGTCTCTCCGTATCTCAGGCACCCTGTGGCTCTGACTCTCTGTCTCTCTTTCTCTCTCCGCCTCTCTCTTCCCTTTCCTCTCGCTTTCTTCCTCTCGCTCTACATCTCTCTTTCTCTTGGTGCTCTCCTACGTTCCCTTGCTCTCTTTTACTTCGCCTCTTATCCTCCCATTTACTCTCTCCCTCTCTTGCTTTTTCTCTCGTTCCTTCTCTCTTGCTCTCCTATTATCTCTCTCTCTTTTTCTCTCTGTCTCACTGTCACTCTCTGTCCCCGTCTCTATCTTTGTCTCTCCCTCTCTGTGTCTCTATCTGTGTCTTTCTCTGTCTCTCTCTTCCTCTCTCTCTCTGTGTCTCTGTCTCTCTCGCTCTCACTCTCTCTCTCTCTCTCTCTTTCTCTCTCTCTCTCTCTCTCTCTCTCTCTCTCTCTCTCTCTCTCTCTCTCTCTCTCTCTCTCTAACCCTCGCTTTCTTCCCCTAAGGGTTGGAGAGATGCTGCTTAGCTAAATCAGACAAAAGGATCACTCCAACAATTAGCAGCCAGCCATCTTACCTTGCTCGCCTTCCTCCCATTTTCACCTGTCTCCTGTCACTAGTCTCCCACCAAACAGAGTTGTCACTTCATGCGGCCGACAATTTTAGCCCTGCCATTTAAAAGCCCGACCTGCGATTCCTACTGCTAAGATTTCACGCGAGAGAAAACCACGAAGAAGGGGGTCGCGACGGACAATGCAAAGGTCGATAGCAATACAGCTAGCGGTCCGTGGCCTTCAGCAGCGAGGGCACGCGTCTGCATTCCAACTGCACCGAGTGGAATTTGCTAGCTAGTTTCTTTCGTGTTGCTTACGAGAATTCTCCATCAGCTGCGGCTAGCAGTGCATCACAGCGAGCCCTAAACTACAGCTCCAGCTCCAGCCTCGACTGCGATGACGCGCTGGCACCGCGAGACACACCAAACCTGTAGCTCGCGTACAAAGGCTTGCCACCCCTGACGACTATGCGACGGCCAAATTTAGGTGCTGGCCGTAGGGTCAGCCGTAGTACGGCAGGTCTATGAGACGTTGAATGGCGGCGTTACCAACGCACAATGCTTCCAAAAAGATGATGCTCGTTGCTTAACAATGCTCCGGCGGTGGCAGCCGCTCCGGCCGAGGCGGAAATCGATAGTTGTGAGACTAGCGCTGCTGGACGCGTTGTGTCGGAGAGAAGAGCCGACCTGTCGTTGTCCGTGCGGAGCGTGGGACACGGCGCTCCGCAAGCAGAACGCAACCAGCCGATCAGAGACACCTGCTAACGGTTGCTGGGATGTAATGAAGGAACTGAGGCTGCGGTCGAAGAAAGTAGCTGATTAGCTGCTCGATCTACTTGGCATGGGACAAGAAAATGACTGCCGAGTGTGATCAAGTCTCGCAAGATCAGGTCTTACAAATGCTCTCGAACGCGAGCTCTTTCTGCTTCTCTCCTTATCAAAATAAATACCTTTCATTTAACGCTGGCTGCTTTTAAATTCAACGCCGAACAAACCTCAAGTGTGAATAATGGAATGCTCTCATTAAAGTTATAAGTTATCAACCAACAACTATCGCCGCGAGTGCCTGCAAAGTGGCAGAGCCCTATCTATAGAAGCAAAGGGTCAGCTACCTGGGCCGCTCCGTGTACACCCATGCCTCGACAGCTCCTGATGATGAAATAATAATAATAATAATAATAATATTGCACGTGATAAAGCGCCCTCAGAGTACTTAATCTTAATCTAGGCGCTTTACATTTGCTGCAAAGGGAAATGCAATTGAATGGTAAGTAAAATCATGCTTGAAAAACAAACAAAATGAATAATATGGTTAGGGGTAACATGCACAGGGTCAGCATGCAATTGTTGTTAGTGGCAGCATGCACAATGTCAGCACGCATAAGCACATCAAGGACGAATCACAGGGACCCACTAAATGCTGTCCTAAATAAGTGTGTGTTCTAAGTTCTTTTTAAATGTGGTCAGGTCAGGGGATGTTCTGACGCAGGTCGGGAGGGAGTTCCAGGCTTTGGGAGCATACGAGCTGAATGCACGGTCTCCAAAGGATTTGAGGTTTGTACGAGGTATTTGTAGACTGTTGGATTCCGAAAAGCGGGTCGTACGATGCTTGGCCTGATGGGGGAGTAGATCTGAGAGATAGGCTCGAGCCAAAGAGTGAAGTGACCAAAAAGTGAGCGACACAACCTTGAAGTCAATTCGTTGCTTGACTGGTAGCCAGTGCAGGTCAGCGAGAAGTGGAGTAACGTGGCAACTGCGAAGCTCACGACAGACGAGCCTAGCTGCAGAGTTTTGCACCAGCTGCAATCGCCTGTTCGCACATGCTGGTAGGCCAGTAAGCAGTGAGTTGCAGAAGTCGAGACAGGATGTCACGAATGCATGGACCAACTTGGACGTGGTAACCTTATCTAAACAAGCCCGAATTTTAGCAATGCTATGAAGCTGAAAATAGGCAGATTTGACTGTGGAGCTGACGTGGTCGTCTAAAGGGAGGTCGCTTTGGAATATGACACCTAGATTTCGAGCTCATTCAACAGTAGAAATTCTGGCAGAGCCAATTTTGAGAGACAGCCTTTCCAATCTCTGAATCACACTAGGTTTGCCCATAACTATTAAGTTCGTTTTATCATCGTTTAGTTTTAGAACATTTGCTGCCATCCATGTGCGGATGTCATCAATGCATGCAGCAAGTGAGTTGAATGAATTTGAGGAGCTCGAAGGCTGGTAGGGATCAAAGAAAAGGTACAACTGAGTGTCACCCGCATAGAAGTGAAAGCCTAGATTGTGCTTGGCAATCACGTCAGCAAGAGGGAGAGTATAAACCGTGAAAAGAACCGGACCTAGCACTGAGCCCTGAGGTACTCCATATTTCAGAAGTACTTCAGATGATCTTTGTTCATTCACGTCAATACTACGAAACTTTGTCACGCTATCTTTCTATGAGCGCCCGGGGAGTTCACGACTAATAAAGACAAAGATTGTGCACATAGAATGAGGATCAAGTGAGATTAAATGCGGATCCACAGATCTCACGAGGATTCAAAGGTCGTGCTTGCTAGGACTTGATCTGGATTGTTCTCACTGCGTAGTAGAGAGTGTGGTGGTGGCTGCGGTGGTTAGCGCAGCCTGCACACAGACACGACGCCACGCGACTCTTTCATCGCCTGGCCGTGCACCCGAGCTGGTTTAGTCCAGCGGTCGAGGTGCTCGCCCCGCGGACCAAGGTCTGGCTGAGGTCGAAGGCTCAAGCTCCGAGACATGCCTGTGACATGCCAGAATAGAGATTAAGTTCTCTTTGGGCACTATACAAATGAATTGTGCTTATATTTTATTATATTTTCAATTTCCATTCCGGACGCTGGCAATTCGGTGCCTCTCGCTGGCTCCCGTCCTAATTTGAGCAGCCGCAGCGTCATTCACCCTTACCCCACTCCTGCTCAGCAGAACTGGGCTGCGCGTAGCTGCGATGCGTCGGATCGCCAGCTGTGGCGGCAGTGATTTGGCCGTTAGCAGCAACCTAGATGCGATATCGCTGTCTTAACAAGCCCGAATTTTAGCAATGCTAGAACCCTCCCTGGCTGCTTTAAATTGTGACCTTAAAATCCTGGAATCGTGATGCTGTCTTACTCATTCCATCAGTCATGACAACTAAGGTGCAGCTTAGTATTAGTGGAAGGCCTTCAGTGAAAACAAAGGGAACTGTCGACGAAGGACGACGGCGGACTGATGCGCTAGTCGGGGTGCAAGCGGAAGTTGAAGGGTAGGGAGTTGAAGCGACGCATCGCGGGCCAACTTCGTTTAGCGTCATCTGCCAATTGGCCCAATCGGATCGCAGCGCGGGTCACGTGCAGGCTTGACCGACTCGCGCGAGCGCATTCAAAGAGGTCCTCTTTTAAGCTTGTGATGCCCGTGAATTTGCAGAGTGGCATAAGCCAGCGAGCGCCTGCCTGTTAACTTTAACAGCTGCTAAGTTGATGTGATCCTCGAGTCAGACTTTTGCGAGGTTTTTCCAGTCGAAAAAATAAATGATATATTTCGTCGCACTTTCTTTTTACCTATATAAGTAGAGGCTGACTGATTTAGCAGCTTCATTTTTCCAGCGGCAGAAGAGCCTAAACGGCTATCAACGCCGCTTGCAGTGTGCAATAGGAGATCTCGTGCTGCGGGACTTAAGGAACTCACGACCTGGGTCACGAAGACCAAGTGACCTACCACTGAACTAAGACTCGAGGCTGCCAGAGCACTGCCGTCAAAATGTGATCTCTAGCTGCCGCCAAGCAACCGCATTCGTCCTAAGAGAATTGTGTACCGATCGGTCTGCCCGGCAGTTTTTAAGCTTGCTAAGCCAAGCACGTGTTTCCGGAATCTAAGCAACATGCAAACTTCAACTGAGTATAACTAACGCTCAGCGAAAAGAGAATCTTCTCAAACTTCACGTTGTTCACCTATTCACGGACTACCGATAATTATTTCCCGTAGAAGCTCGATTTCTGACCGTCTGCTCTCTGCTGGGAACGGTGAATAAAATAATAAATACGATGCGTTATTCACTTCCAATGCGTCCTAAGAGAGCTTATTTACTGTTCAGGAGCTTCCATCTCGGGACTCCAGCCAAAGACTTCAGTCATCCAATGCATTCACATTTACCTTCGCTCGAGGGGTGCACCGTAGCCACCAGGTAAAACAAGAGCGATTATAATAATGACATTAGTATTTTGCATCGTCATGGACCTAAATATTTGTCCTGGCTCCGTAAACGAGGCCTGACTGAATGTGATCCCTGCTGGTTTTACTGCCTCATCAGTCCAGAGAAAAATGCCTTAGCGGCATTAACACGATCGAGAGGGACAACCCGCTTTCGACGACTCTAGCATCCATCTACGATGTCTTCCAAATTTGACATCGATTTTGAATTTGAGAAGCAGCAGCCTCCGAAAGTTACTTGCCTTTAGGCCACTCACCCTTTTCCAGCATTTTTAGCTTCCGCCGACGTGTCTCGTTAGCTCTCTCGACTCAGCCGCATAACTTCCGCCATTCGCAAACGCTGTTTGAGTGGCGTGAAAATTGTCGTCATTTTTAATCACTGCGTGAGATCGCATGAACCGCGATGGTTCGAGTAGGTTGACGAAGACTTAGTGGACAGCTGAAATTGAGCTGCTGTAGACGTTTCAGGGACAATTTGCCGTCTTTTTCGTCCTCGAACCTTGCTTGATTTTGCCGCATCTTCCCACATTGTACGAAAGTAATGCTTTATCGTGCAAACGTTTTCTTCCGCTTCAGAAACTACCACAAACATGCCGTACGGGGGAGTCGAAGTGATTGAAGTAGGACCCGGTGGCATGGTGGTGCAGGAGGAGATATTAATGCCCGGAGGTGCAGTAAACGTCGGAATGCCCATGATGGGTCGCGTCGGAATGGTTGGGGTAGGCGGTGACATGGTGATGCAGGAAGGGATTACGATGCTCGGAGGCGCTTTCAATGTTGGAATGCCTATGAGGGGCGGCGTAGAAGTGGTCACCGCTGTAGGACCAGGCGAAATGGTGATTCAGGTAGAGATCCTCGTGCCCGGAGGAGTCGTGAACGTCGGAATACCCACGAGGGGCGGCGTCGAAGTGATCCCCGCCGTAGGACCAGGCGAAATGGTGATGCAGGAAGAGATCTTCATGCCCGGAGGCGCCGTGAACGTCTGAATGCCCATGGCAGGTGGCGTCGAAGCGATCATCGGATCTGTCGGACCAGGCGGCATGACCGTCCAGGAAGAGATCGTGATACCTAAGGAACAGGTTGTCTATTACAACAGCTCGCGCTGCACGCTGCTCTAGCCAGCCAATAGAATGGAGGCGCGTCGTCCCAGCAGCCGTCGCCTCAACGGCGAGCGTAGCAAGCGACCGCCGACCGGGAGCGAAGCCGACCGGCCGGCGGCGGCGGCGGCGGCGACCTCGGCCTTCGGCTACCGCCGGACGCCAGTAACTTCTGACGGACGCCTCGGCGTGCGCAGTGCCTATGTCGGCTCAGCGCTGGCTGCCGCCTTCGCAACGCCGAACGTTGAACGACGCTGCTCTCCTGCCCCCCGAGGCGTGCGCCTCTCACTGCGGCATCGCCGCCGCCGACGCCGCCGACGCCGCCGCCGCCGAACGTGGCGCTATCGACTCTCTTCTTCTCGGCTCTCGAAAGACTTTCGTCGTCGTCGATCGTGTCACCATCGCGCTGCTGCCAGAGCGGCCAAAGCGAAGGCAGCCCACTCGAAAGACACTTTTATGACCGAAACCTTTAAATCGAAAGACACTTGTATGACTCGTATGACACTTTTATGACCGAACCCTCGCTAGTTCCAGTAGCAGCGCATACACACAGCAAAACGCACAACTATTGATCGCATATCACTGTTGACACGACAGACGACTTTTAGCCGACTCCCTAACAGACTTACAGCAGTTTGTTTCGCTCTAGCGCTAGGACTCGCTGACCGGTAGGTAGTTGGTTCAAGAGAGCGATCGCTGTCTGACACATGCCTTATATAGTCGCCAGGTCAAAAGGTTGACAATGATCACTTTTCTACACAACTATACATCACGCCGCTCATGAGCGTCGGCTCATCCCTGATACTTCGTACTCGGCTCAGTTCTAGTTAAGCGGCCATGCTCATACAATGCAATCAAGCTCAGCTACCAAGCTCGAGGTCTTCAACAGCATGGCATTACGTCTCCTGTTGATCCGTCGCGCGGGACCACGTCGCCACTCCTGTCACCCTTCACCCTCGCACGAAACGAGGCTATTGAAATCTTAACCCGTCGGTGACTTTCCTTGAGATTCGCCGACTGGGTGACTAAGTTGCTCTTGAAAGCGCTCGTCTGGCGACGCTCCGGTGTCGTCCCGCGGGAGACACTCGGCTGCACATCTTCCAACTGTTCCGCCTCCGCCTCCCGCTGGCGCCGAGCCCCCAGAGCAGCCGCCTCGCTCTCGGTGCCAGCGGGACTCAGCCGGCGACGCGGCTGCTGCAGCTTGACGAGTGGAACGTGGTGGCTCAACGCTCTGAGCTGTGACGTTTCGGGGTCCGCCGGTCCTCCGGGTGAGTCTCGGATGTAGCTCAGCCGATTTGCCCTGGTGGCTGACCTCTGAATCTTGATTGCAATGAAATTTTCATTGACCTCGACTTCGGCGAGAACACTGTCATTACTTTTCTTGACCATATATAATCTGTCTCTCTCTCTCTCTCTCTCTCTCTCTCTCTCTCTCTCTCTCTCTCTCTCTCTCTCTCTCTCTCTCTCTCTCTCTCTCTCTCTCTCTCTCTCTCTCTCTCTCTCTCTCTCTCTCTCTCTCTCTCCCAGAGGCGTAGTGACACGTTTCGGTGCCAGAGAACAAAGCTACGAATGGCGAGCCATACTCCTATTGAAATTGCTGCAAAATAGCTCCATCGCAGAGGAAATGCAAACAACACACGCCGCTAGCAGGCATATTGAGTGAAGAACTTTTCATTTTGTAGTAAAGGTACAAGGTAGCCACAGCATTAACCTGTGTAAATTAGTGTAGCCTCGAACGTGGCAAACTGGTCGATTACATATTGAAAGTCAACATTTCCAGTGTTTCTTCCTAAAAGCCAAATGCTCTCAGAAAAGACAGGATTATCTTCAGCTATCTAAAAGAACGTTCCCAATTTGCAACTGATGCAGCTACGGTGAGGAGAACTTTTAAGGTAACTCTCAGATTAAGAAACACGTAGTTTCCGTAGCTGACCATTAAAGACACGAGTTCCAGTGGTGTCTTAAGTATAAAATTGCGACATATGCGCCAACGATGAAAATACAGAGCCTGATATTCTGGACTCAGCGCTAGCAACAAAAGCTTATTAGTAAAAGTGTAACCGAATCTGGAGTAAGAGGTCATTAAACACCCGGCCCAGTCAGTTTTGACACCGCTGCCCGCTCGCCACGCTGCTGAGCTAGGGGCTAAAAGAGCGTTGCCATATTCCGGCGTCCGGTTTTCCCAGGCTGCTCGGCTGTTGTCGAGCTAATCAGACGGGCATTTTGTCAAATCTTTGGGTCCAAACTATGCGGGAGGGCGAGTGAAATGTCGAAGAGGTCACCGTAACTCTAATCATTTAAAGAGTCGGATATCCAGATTTGCACTCACACTTTACGTACATGTAGCTGCCGTCGCTGACCGCTAACGTCACCTCAGAGACGACAAAGGGTTTCCCTCCGAGCACGACCCTCATTCACACAGCAAAGTGGCCAAAAGTGATGCCTACTTGCACATGACTTTTATGTGACAGTGCTTCTCGGAAGGAGAATTGCTTATGAGTGACAGTTCGGTACAGCATCAAGTTCACTGTCCCACATAGTTCTTTCTTTCTGTGAAGCAGGCCACTATTGGCCTTCGCATGGGACTCGGCTTTAAAATCTCTGTAGATCTTTCTCTCTCTCTCTCTCTCTCTCTCTCTCTCTCTCTCTCTCTCTCTCTCTCTCTCTCTTTCTCTCTCTCTCTCTCTCTCTCTCTCTCTCTCTCTCTCTCTCTCTCTCTCTCTCTCTCTCTCTCTCTCTCTCTCTCTCTCTCTCTCTCTTCCTCCCTCTTTCTTTCTCTCTTCCTCCCTCTTTCTTTCTCTCTCTCTCTCTCTCTTTCTCTCAGAGTTGGATCCTGTCTAGTGGATAATGTGGCTACCAGTAGAAAGGCTGAAATAATAGATATTCCGTATTTTTATTCTGTCGGCATTGGCGGTTTATTGGAAGAGAGAGTACTAGAAATCCTTTTACGGTGCTATTTTCCACCTCGTCAGCGTTGAGGAAACGAGGTAGGCAGGCTGGTTCATGGGCCAGTGGCGACGGCTAGGTTTCAACAACGAGATCCATCAACGAGCTAATTGCACGAAGAAAAACTTCCGTCTTATATATCTTAGCTTATTAAACAGCCTCATTCGTACAGCGGCAGAAGAGCTTCAGCGACTGTCACCGCCGCTTGCGGTTGGCAATAAGGATCGCCGAGTGCAGGACTCAAACCCACGTGACTTCGGTCCTGAAGAGCGAGCAACTTACGTCGAGTCTGTCCCGGCCCCTGCAGCACTGTTCAAGTTAAACTGAAATATTGCGCAACAGCCATGTTTCACCATTAATAACTAATAATAATAATAAATAATAATAACAATAAGAACTCTTCTTTCTCGTATGCGCCGACGGTGCGTGCGTGCCAGCCAATGAGGATAGGCAGGCGACGGAGATGCTCTTTGCGAAGGAAAGCCTAATTCCTCACCAGCGCCCTTCCGCAGCCGGCAGCACCCGACTTCAGCGCCGACTGCAGACAGAGCGCGGCACCTTCGCCGAATCACTCGACCCGCGGGGTGTGGAATCAGACACGTTTTGTCCGGGGTCCGAAATCCGCCATCCGCCGGAAATCGACGAAACGTGTGGAGAGCCCGTAGCGAGCGCTGCGCTCTCCCGCCGCACCGGAACCTTCCTGAGAGACTCGCGTTCCGTCGATTTGCCGGCTCTCGAGAGCTGCGTCGCAATTCCTGCGGTTCCTGCCTTCGAAGTAACGCTAGAATTCCCGCCGCCGCTCTGGCACCTCGGCTGCGCCGGGCACGTGGAGCCGGCTTAACTGGGCTCGCTGTTTTAGCAGCGCCTCGGTGTCGCCTCTACAAAAGAAGGCCCAAACGATCCTTACGCATTCGATGCTATCCACTAGCCAGACGTCTCCGCCATTGAGCTTCCCTTGTGAGAGTCTTCGAGTGTGTGCTTTGGCTTGCTCGCATGAGCACAGTGCCCATCATGCTTTTGCACACATGTCTTAGCGCGCGATATACGGCACGTGCGTCTTTCGGTCATCCATTCTCTTGCAGCGGGTTCTGAGGGACTGCGGTAGAGATTAAGCTCTCTAAAGACGTATTACCCACTACCAAATAACTGCTCTAGCTATTTGCATTAATTGCTACTGTCCAGATCGCAGTCGTTTGAGACTAATCTGCTGTCAGTACTCGTCGCAGGGCAAAGGAACCTCGCCGCCTCTCCACTTCGACTACTTTATTGCCACTAAATCTACTGTTTATTCTGACGCCCCCCACGGATACCCTACCGGAATGCGTTAGCTGCACTGTCAAGCCGAAAGCATCGGGAATATTCCGATGGCACGCTTGACGTTGGTACAGAGGGAGGAAAGGATACGTGTGTGAGTAGCAAGCATTAGCCGACACACAATACGTCACCGACTCTTCCCCGTTGCGCAGCTACACTTGTCCAGTTGTAAGAGACCTTGTTTAACCCAAAATTATGACATACCCTTCATGTTAAGTAAAACATAATTTAAAAAATTAATTCACTTTTATATGAGAGTAGAATAGACAGCTGAATTGCTACACAACACTTTACATTTGCTTCAGGGCCCACGATCTTGCTCGTTAAAGTCAAGCAGCAGCTTACTCCTGGGTTTATTAAAGCTAAATTTGTAATTAGGCTAGCTATTTATGTACATCCACTATGCAAGTACCTACATAATAATAATAAAACTAAAAATAATATCGTATTTGCATATCACCCTATGAGAGCTTAATCTTTCTAGGAACTTTAAACGTGCTGTACATATCGTAATTATGAAATCGCACAATTGTGAAGAAAAACATTACATTATTTAAAAATTACACACCATTGACTGCCGGGCTAGATTTGATTGTCATTCAAATAAGCAGACCATGCACGCCCATAGATGGCTTGACTATGATTTACTTTAATTCTGATCTTTTCATTTCAAGAAGCGGCGCAATGCAAAGTAATGAAGGTCGTCTTGAGTGTGACTAGTTAGAAGCACAGGAGGTGAGCAGCACCAGCAGACTACGCAGCCCATGCATTCCTGGTGGGCCAGCCCAACGATTGACTACTCCTGACGATCGCTGCACCGAACCAAACGCCTCTTACTCAGCCAATTTCCGCCTAATTCCAATCATAACTCAAGTTCGTGCTAAAGTATTCAGCAGTTTATAAAGGTTTGTCACGCACGATAGTTGTAGTGAGAAATTCGTAAAACTTCTCTTTAAACAAGCTTGGATGGTCGGAATAGGATCTGTAGATAAAAATCGTCGGTGGCACAGTACTTGATAGGGGTGTGATGTCAACTGATTTATAACAATATCCCGCGAGACAAAGCGCATATCTTATAACCAAGTGCGATTCACAAACAGTGACTGCGACCCCGCCATCCATATCGACAGATTGCATCGACTGAAAGAATGAGAAGCGGGGTTTTCTGGTTCCGACTGTTTCTGAAGCTCAGCCACCAGAGCAAGGCATTAGCCATGTCTTGGTCAGCAGAAATGCATTCAGCTTCTCCTGGAAAACCCGATCGAGAATAAGTGTTCCCTTGGTTTTTAGTGAAGCTGAAGTTTTACGGGCAGAATTAAAGAGGCTGTCTAACGCCTGCATGTGGCCGACTGGAAGGCTTGGGGCTTCGACGAGCGTGTTTAGCATTTATGGGCCAACTGCTACAGTAGACTCAGGTGGATGCTGCATTAACCGATAGATGAATGCCTTTAAACTAGCTAAGTGCCTACAAAGAGATTGGGTTCTCCGATGGTGCAATAATAAATGCATCACTATTATTATTAAGATTATAGTTGCAGCGTATAAGTACCTCAAATATATTGCAGCTGCAGGCAATTCGTGCATCCTGTCCAAACGGGCTGAACGACGCCCCACAGTCAATCCAAGTTACTTTAAACTACGTACCATTGCAAATTTTAACCTGCTCAGATAATTATACCTCAGCTAAGCAAGTTATTGCACGTATAACGTATCATTTTGGCTTCTGTACCTCCTCATCCGAAGGCCATCTGACCAGAACAGTAAGATGCTTAGAGCTGCTGTAAAACATACTGCTAGGAATGTCGGTCGTAAGCATCACCATGGCAAAATCGTGCGCTTTTAAACGACCTTCACTGGCTCCCTATCAAGCAGACTGTCTGCTTTAAGATTTAGTCCTTGCTTGTATGGCACCACTCAGCAACTTGTGACTGACGTCATAGAGACATACCTCGATAGAAATCTAAAGTCCGTTGTAGACCATGCTAAGCACCCACTCCCGACGGAAATCTCGAGATATCTCCTGAATTTAAGGCATATGATTGATTACAAGCTAAAAGCCCAAATTCTTTCCGCTGTATTGGCCATGTCCGCACGACTAACCCCTACGTGCTTTCGCCTGCTGACACGTAAGTGCATGTTATGTTACCCGCAAATTGATCTGCTTTCTTTCAAGAAAATGTAAAGCGTAAATAAACATATTTGCTTTTATCAAGGCGCTATTTAAATATCTTATTACTAGAAAATTGTATCATTCAAAATATCCCGTTGCAGCCCAAATTTATGTGGGCTATTGAATTTTAAGCCTATACTTCCCATCTAGCGATTCGGTCAGGATCGCCCCGCACAAGAATGTATGGTCCCCCAAGTGACGACTTGGAACAGCGAAGTCTCAGTTTTTCGGAAGCACTTTTGCGTAAAATTAACTCCATCGATCCACAATTTAAAAACCACAGCTCGATTAGATATCGTTATGCAATAGGACTGCAAGTGCCTAAACGAATAAGCTCCATACAGCAGTCCCCTTTCTCTGCGTATTAAAGAAAACGTAGCTGATTTAGCAGCCTCATTTGCATAGCCGCAGAAGAAACTTACCGGCGATCCCGACCACTTGCAGTTGGCAATAGAGGATCGCCCACAGCAATATTCGAACCCACGTCCTCAGTCGTGAAGAACGAGCGACTCACATCCTGGGCTGTCACGGCTAGCATTCGTGTCTTATGCTTCGTTTACATTATTGACTTTCCTTCTAAATCGATGCAAATTTGTGGCAATTTCCTCCTTTTTTATAACGCCACCACATCTTGGAAAGCTTTCAAGTCTGCCTTCGGTCACGAATTAGAAGCTCCTTCAATTTTTTATCCGTTCACCGGGTACTTGGATCAGCCTACCAATCGAAGCTCAGTGGTTCGTTCGGTACAACCTGTGGTGAGAACAACAACGGCTGAAATTTTTAAGCTTGAGCTCCTCTTGAGGCGATCTGGAAAAAGCCATGAACAGGGAAATGTAATGCTTTTTAGCTATGGCTTAACCATTTTCTGTACAGAAAACGCCTTGCGTCCGCCTGTTTATGAAATGCACCAACAATCCAGTATATGCACATTTTATGTAGCCCTGTACACTAGCAAACCTGTAGCGCTTAAATTACCTAGTTCAATGCCCTTTTTCAAAAAATAAATAATAATCTTAATAATAAAAATCCCTAACCATGTTATTCACTTTGTTTGCTTATCAAGCACGACATTACTCACCGTTCAATTGCTCTTCCCTTTGCAGCAAACGTAAAGCGCCTAGAGAGAGAGAGAGATTGAGTCCTCTGAGGGCGCTTTATCGAGTGCATTATTATTATTATTATGTTTATAAAAACCTTTTGCATATTTTTATCTCCATTCCTTTTATTCTTATATCATACTCCTCCACCATGATGACCGCAGACTTAGTTTCTGTGGTTGTTAGCTTGGCGGCTTCCTACGGAAACCCTTGGGCATACCCGGATGTATCGTTGGCATACCCGTATGTATCGAAGCATTCGTAGACTAGTGGAATTCCTGCGATGACACCTCAAGGAAGAGCCAGCGAGCCGCGGCACCGAGCACCGAGAACACTATTAGACCGCAAAAACTAGGCTCCACTGGCTTTGCTACGACAACGCAGCAGTCACATCTGGCCACTTGGTAGGTGTCTAAAAGGCAATACTGTTCGGAAATGTGAAGGCATTGCTTTGTAAGCAGCGATTACTACAGCTTGAACCGGGCAGAATTTCATGCTGCAAGTCAATATTCCGTGTTCATCACATTTTCTCGACAATACAGAGAAAGTTATTATTTTTGCTTTTTATTGAGCGTGCAACCACTAACCATTCGATCGTGCTTCCTGTGCAGCACAATTACAGTGCCTAGATTGAGTCCTCTGATGGTGCTACATCAAATGCATTATTATTATTATTTTTTCAAGATAAACTGTTAGGTGGAAAGAACTAAAGAAATTGTTAGTCATCGCTGTCAAGCGTGGCGCTGCAGCAAGGTAGAGTGCTAAACAGTGGAGGCTGTGAAAGCGTTCAATATGTAACGAATAGCAGTATAGGTACTTTCGAGAAACAGTCTGAGGACGCAAGTGGAACACTTGAAACAAGGAGCGAAGCTTTCAGTCGTCTACGTTGTATTTTGAATTGTAACTTGTTGGCTCTGTTGCCATTTTTGTACAGCATCTTAAGGAAGATTGACAGCATTCAGAAAACACTGCAGGATCCGAGAATGAACTGCAACGACGCCTGTTGTGATCTTGACATTGAGATTGAGTTGTCAAGACTTCAAGTTGCCAAAAGAAGATGTTAATTGTGGTTAGTTGAAGCTGAAAGAAGAATCCGGCGAAGGACACAGATGCCTATAGAACTCTCTCAGGATGGTGTTCTCACGGCAGAGGAAGATATTTCGAGAACGATGAAGGACACCATAGACTGTCTCATAAAAAGAAACTATAAATAGGTTTTCCCCGGCTCACAGATCTTGATGCCAAATTTGATTTCTTGTTAGAAATGGAGAAGCTTCTGAAAACACTCGACTCTACCAAACCCCGCCAGAATTATCTACGTCTCAGAGGCTTCTACTATTCATACATTTACGGAAAAGAGCTGTACAACAAAATATGTGACTTTAAAATGCTTCTTGACACAAGTCACGAATCAGCACTAATGACACCAACGGAACTCGTGTCTTTCGTTGTCAGTTTTGGTGAAGATGATTTTCCTAATTTGAGATTTGTTATGCAAGTTCTCCTCATCATAGCTGTATCAGATGCCAGTTTTGAACGTTTCTGTAGCAAGCTGAAGTTAATCCTGTCTTATCTGAGAGAATAAATGGGGAAAGAATTAATCCCTCTGATTTAGCCTATTTAAGTATCGAGACAGTAACACTGAAAAACAATAATAATAATAATAATAAGCACTCTCAGAGAACTAAATCTCTGTCTAAGTGCTTTACATTCGTTTCAATGAAAGCGCGATCGAATTACTAGCGGTAGCATGCTCAATAAACAGCAACTAAAACTCACTCCCGACTTGCGCCAGAACATCCCCTGACCTGACCACATTTAAAAAGAACTTAAAAATACACCTACTTAGAACAGCATTTAGTGGGTCCCAGTGGTTCTTTCTTCATGTGCTTATGCATGCTGACAGTGTGCATGCTGCCACTAACCACACTTGCATGCTGACCCTGTGCATGTCACCTCTAACCATGTTATTCTTGTTGCTTATCAAGCATGATATTACTCACCATTCAATCATGTTTCCCTTTGCAGCAAATGTAAAGCGCCTAGAAAGAGATTGAGTTCTCTGAGGGCACTTTATTAAGTGCATTATTATTATAATTATTATTATTATTATAACACGGTTAGGGGTGACATTCACGGGGTCGGCATGCAAGTACGGCTAGTGGTAACCTGCACACAGCCAGCACGCATAAGCACATATAGTTCGTATCACAGGAACCCGGTGAATGCTGCGATAAGTGGGTGCGTTTTAGTTTCTTTTTAAATGTGGTCAAGTCATAAGAAGTCGTGACGCAAGTCAGGAGTGAGTTCCAGGCTTTGGGAGCGTACGAACTAAAACACGGTCTTCACCGCGTTTGAGGCTTGTACGAGGTATAGGTAAATAGTTTGATTCCGACTTTCAAAGTTAATAAACCAGTTTGACACGTTCAAACCCAGACACATGTATTGATGTTTACGGTGGGATAGCTACCTTGAATCTGGATAACAGTTTATAAACTTTCTTATTCGATATGCCTGCTAGGGTTAGTTTTTTGCATTTACTCTGCGGTGGAGCTATTTTGCAAAGATTTTCGGCAAGGGAGGGACCCAATTTTTAGATCTTCCTCCGGTTGTTGAGAGGTCTCACTACGCCTCTGCATAACGCTTGCGGCATGCTGCCGAAATACCCGCGGCCGCTTTTCTCGCAGCACCGAAGCTACCTGCGCCCTCTTCCGCCTACCCCGCCCCGCCCCCGCTTCCCGACTTATTAGCCCAGCAGCCAGCAATAGACACCACGTGCTGCAGCCGAATCAAATCCGACATCCGCCTTTTCTTCGAAATGCCCCGAGCTTGCGAGAGCCGCGTACCGTCTTCGGCTCTCGGCGCGAGAATTCGCGGGAAATGGCGCGAGCGGCCATTCGCTGGCGCGCTTCCGGGGTGCGGCACTGACGGCTATGCGCGTGATGACGCATTAGCAAGGCATCCAGCGGGCGTTGCTCAGCCTTTTGAAAAGGTGCCAGGCAACGAACAGAGCCGTAACAATAGGCGGCCCGCGACGTCGACAGCAGTTGCTAGCTCGCGTGTGATTAGCAACTGCGACGGAAGCTACAAGTCTTTCTTTTTTTACCGAACGATTGCCTGACATAGAGCGAGCAGAGCGGTTCAGCTCAACGGAAGTGCTCTGCCTGTCGGCGGCTACCATTCCTGTTGCCTGTCGATCACCTTTCAGGTAGGCGCCGCACTCGCGCTCGCTGCGAGAGCGGAGGCGGAGAGACTGGAGATAGAGATAACAGGAGGACTCTAGAAAAGGCATGAATAGAGAAGAGAAAGGGGTAGAGAGAGAGCGAAATAGAGAGAGAGAGAGAGAGTGTGTGTGTGTGTGTGTGTGTCAGCTCCGTGTGTGTGTGTGTGTGTGTGTGTGTGTGTGTGTGCGTGTGTGTGTGTGTGTGTGTGTGTTAATGTGTGTGTGTGTGTGTGTGTGTCAGCTCCGTGTGTGTGTGTGTGTGCGCGTGTGCGCGCGCGTGTGTGTGTGTGTTAATGTGTGTGTGTTAATGTGTGTGTGTGTGTGTGTGTGTGTGCGCGTGCGTGTTTGTGTGCGTGTTTGTGTGCGCGCGAGTGTGAGGAAGTGACAATGAGTGAGTGATAGAGTGAGAGTTGGTGAGAGACTAATAGAGACCAGAAAAGATGAGGGAGCGAGAGAGAGAGCGAGCGAGTGAGAGCGAGCGAGTGAGAGCGAGCGAGTGAGAGCGAGCGAGTGAGAGCGAGCGAGAGAGAGATTGGGAGAGAGAGATGGGGAGAGAGAGACGGGAGTGGGAGAGAGATGGGGAGAGAGGGGAGAGAGAGAGAGGTAGCGAGAGAGAGGGGGATAGAGGGAGAGGGAGAGAGAGAGAGGTAGCGAGCGAGAGAGAGGGGGAGAGAGCGAGAGAGAGAGCGAGAGGAGAGAGAAAGAGTGAGGGGAGATAGGGGAGAGAGAGATAGAGAGAGCGAGAGAGAGGAGATGAGAGGGAGAGAGAAAGAGAGGGAGCTTTGCTCCATATCACCGGGATCACGCTTTGGTGCCGACCAGTAGGCGCCGGCAAGCTCTCAGGCGAACGATTCGCGAGGCTAACACGAAAGTGCTCAGACGCGAAAGCTGAAGCGCTGCCGCTGCGCTTTGAAGGAAACGCGAGGGTCCACTGCCGCCACCGCCGCCGAAGCCGCAATCGCCCGGCGAGCGTGAGCTTAATTGGGTGCGTTCGCTGCAGCAAGAGTGCGTGGGCTGTTGACGGTCAGAACAAATTGGGATAATCGATAATCAATAATCGAGGTCGAGGCCATTCGAAGGACGCCTCGAAATTCTTCCAAGATTTGCTGCTGGCGACGATCAGGCCGTAGCCCCGGGCGCGACGCCGCTGATGTAGCCGAGCAAAGTATCGTCACCTCCTCCTCCAGACGGGCGCCGAGCAAACACCGCTGGCGAGAGAAGCGCTCGGTAAACAGGCTTACCGGTCGCCGGCATCTTTGCCGCCTGTGACGAAACGTCTGTGCACTGCCTCGTCGAGAAACCGCCCCCCCCCCAAAAAAGCTGTGGGCACTTCGAGCGGCGACCGAAGCGGAGTCGAGGCGGAGCAGGCGGATCCTGCGCCGCCTCGACTGCTTCGGCGCCTCGGCTTTCGGATCGCGCGACGCTCGAGGTCGAGGTCGAGAACGCCAGCGCCTCTCGGAAAGCGACGGAGCTGAGCGTCGGCACGCGAGGCGAATGTCGGGCGCAAAGGAGCGCGCCATCTTTGCCAGACTTAAAAACGGGCCGAGCGAGAGAGAGAGAGAGAGAGAGAGAGAGAGAGAGAGAGAGAGAGAGAGAGAGAGAGAGAGAGGGGGAGGGAGGGAGAGAGAGAGAGAGAGAGTGAGTGAGAAATAAGCACAGATGTAGGGGCTCGTGGGCGCGCGATGGCGCGACGGAGAGCGAGGCCCCCACAAGCGAGTCGTTGCGTTGTCGACGACGGCTGTATTAAATAATCCTAGCTGATTAAACAGCCTCTTTTTGTATAGCGACAGAAGAGCCTTTACGGCTATCACCACCGCTTGCAGTGGCGATAAAGAATCGCCCACTGCAGGAATCGAAACCACGGCCTCGGGACCGAGGTCGTGAAAGCAACCGCCTTACCTAGTGTGCCATAGCAGCC